>JABAYD010031799.1:0-21840 GCA_014822095.1 Diplotaxis tenuifolia
TGCTAAAATATATTTTAACCTGTGCAGCTGCCCCCCCCCCCCCCTCCTTTGTTCAAGGTGGGTCCGTCTCTGGTTAGTATGGTTTAGTAAACCAGAAACAAGTTTATTATATAAGAGAAATCTTGTGGTCGTTTTCTTTAGTTATTCCACAAATATTTGGGTTAACCAGAAGCTAAACCACACTAAACCAATATTGATTATACGGGTATCTACACTAAATGCAACAAAACTGAATGTATAAACATGTTTGGATAACAAAATCTTATTAACCGAAAGTCATGTGGAAAAAGTTGTTCTTGTTTGTTTATGTTAGCAACACTAACCTAAGATGAGAGTGACAAATGATTTGGGTTCCAATAACTTCTCGTAATGCCATACAAACCGGAAGATGGGTGTGAATAACAATAACTACTCTTAGAAAACAAAGAACAAATAAATGTAACTTTGGTTACAAGGAAATATGTTTTTTGGACTCCGAAAGAAAAACCGCTAACGGAGATTGGTTTAATAGTCTCTCAGATTAATGACTATATACGTAGCGTGAAAATAGGGTTTGGCTCATCATTTCTTTTTTTGTCAATTAGTGTTTGCTTAGATGTGTTTCGAAAAGCATATCATATGTGACAGTATATGAGTGTTCTCGAGTGGTGTAGTTGCCATTACACCATGCGTTACGCTACCATTCAACAAACAAACAATCAAGTGTTCATGTGTGTTCCCCTCCCCCCACAAACTTAGAAGACACGTAAATGAAAATACAGAGTCATGCGTAATGGTAATCATTCAACATGTGTATGTCTTCTTTCTTCTCCTAAGGACCTAGGGTTCACTAACTTTTGTTTCTTTGTGTAAACCGGTATTCGAGAGAAGAAGATAAAAATTACGAAGTCATAACCCATGGTGTACTAAATTACTAATGATATGTGATTAGCAAAAGTCTAGCATTTGAACTCGTACGTGGCCTCTAACGAAAGATGTATATGCATCATTACAATTGCTTTTGACTAACATAATTACCAATTAATCACGTCAAATACATTATGTGTTTTAAACCTATCTGTAATCATGTGCTTTATTTGCTTATGATTTGTCTGTTTACTAATTACGGAAAGGATTATTATATTCTTACAAACTTACTTTATCATCAACGATAAATGAGAATATATATTCTATATCAGTAGTGAATTTTTTTTTCTGATATTTCTTGGTACGATTAGTAACTAGATGTTTTGTCCGCATATGCGGGCATAATCTTCTTACGAATATTTTTTTATTTTTTTTTGTTTTATTAATTCAAAAAGTAACTTAATAAGTTATTATTTATGTTTTCAAAAAACTTAAATCAAACATCATATTAATTATAAATACAAACACTCACATATCAAAAATATTTAAAATAATATATTTTTAAAATTACAATATAATACATTAAAATTATCGTATTTTATAAAAATATAGTATTATTAATATAAACTCATTTTAATAAATTATTAAAACATGACAAATAAATGAAATTGCATCTTAGAGAAATTGAAGTAAATTCTCTAATTTTATAATAGTAAATATATTTTTAAGATAAAAACACAATACATGAGAATTATCTTATTTTCTAAAAATATAATATTTGTATTATGAATTAATTTTAATTATATAGTAAATTATATATAAAATTAATAAAATCCTAACAAATAACGAAATTACATAATTTCATGGAGAAGTTGAAAAAAATCTAAAATTATTAAAAATATGTAAATAAATAAAATTATCTAAAATCCTAGAAAAATTGATAAATCAGTAAATTCTTAGCTTTTCATAGTAGAAAATATTTTTTCAATATAACAAAATATTTTCAAGATAACAACATGATACATTTAGATTTATTATTTTTCTAATACTATATTATTATTATTAATATAAATTATTTTTATATCAAAACATGGTAAAGAAGTAAAATTACATCTTAAAAAATTAAGAAATCATAAAACTCTTAAATTTTATAATTGAAAATATATTTTCAAGATAACAACACAATACATAAGCAATATCTTATTTTGTAAAAATATAATATTAGTAATATAAATTCGTTTTAAGTATATAATAAATTATATAAAAAATATTTAAAAACCTTAAAATAAAAAATTAACTAAATTCATGGATAAGTTGAAAAATCTAAAATTATTGAAAATATGATGAAAAAATAGGTACCTAAAATGATAGAGAAAATGACAAATCAATAAATTCTTAAATTATTATAGTAGAAAATACATTTTCAAGATAACAACACAATACATTAGAATTATTTTTTCTAAAAATATAATATTAGTAATATATATATATATTTTAATTATATAAGAAATTATTAAAAAATTGACAAATAACCAAAATTACCTAAAATCATAAAGAAGTTGACAACTAAGCAAATTTACTTCTCAAATAATAGTATAGATCTGAAAGTTAAATTTGTTTATATTTACTATTTTAGTTTAAATCGAATTTTTAATTAACATGATTTTGTCTATCATAGTATATCAAACATTTTAGTTAATAGTATAACAAACATTTTAGTTAATAGTATAACAAACATTTTAGTTAATAGTATAACAAACATTTTAGTTACTGGCTCCTCAGTAGCATTCTCTAAAGTGTAAGAAAAGATAAAAAAGTTAAAAACCAAAGAGTAAGAAATGTTTAAAAAATTTCAACAAAAAAGAAAATGTTTGAAAACTAAATAATCAAAACAATGTGTATTTGGTCTAAACTGGTTTGATACCAGTTTTGTGAAACCAGCGGTTAAAAATTACACCAACATTCACGGCACAAAAAAAAGTGTCGGTGGCTGACTAATGTTTTTGTTAGCGTAAGACATCAACTTCAACAATCAATACGGACAACGGCACTCCCTAGTGATAACCTTTAACCACAAAAGTAATCAAAAGGGGGAAGTGAGATTTCATATTTGAGGAAGATACCTTGTCTCTATATCTGCCCCCACATCACACTCTCTTTGTTGGACTTTCCTTTTCTTTTCTTCCTTCACTATCTCAACTCATCTTCTCAGGATCCTCTGCTTTCACGATCCAGTTTTGTAAGAAAGTAAAGAAATGGGTGTGGATTTGAGACAAGTGGTTGCTGGTATCCTCACCATTACCATGTTTGTGATGCTTGGACAGATGCTTCATAGAGATTACTATGATTCTCTTCAGGTATCTTCTCTACCGACACTTTTGTCTTTGAAGCAGATCTAGTGCAAACTAGACTGTTACCTTGATCAATGGAACTTTCTTGATTTGTGAGTTAGAAGGTTTCTTGAAAACAAAACTTTCCATATTTAGATAAAAAAGGTAGATTGCATAAATCAAGTTGAGTCAACAGTGAAGTCTTTCAGCTGATCATTAGGACATGATTGATTTCATCTCTTTTGCTGTAAACTAAAAGTGATAAATGATAAACTGAACTTTTTCTTCTGTATTTACAGGAGAAAGCTCAGGGAGATGCACATGATATTGAATTTGAAGGATCAAGAGTATCTGTGAAAGATAGTCTTGTTGGAGCCGTAGAAGGAACTAAAGGACCTTGGATGGATGATAACAATGATCTTAATCCTTGTTGGCCAACATTGCTATCAGGTATGTGTTTGTTTTACTCATCATCTCACTTAATGCAGTTTCTCATTTCCATTTGCTAAGGACTAAAACGTTGCAGATGAAGCGGTATCATCAAAAGGGTATGTTACATTCTCTCTAACCAATGGTCCTGAGTACCATATCTCTCAGGTATGATTTTATAAAATCTCTAAAGTTTGTGAAGTCAACAATGGTTTTATTCAGATGTGTGGTTAATTCTGATCTTCTGTTCAGATCACTGATGCTGTAATGGTGGCAAAGCATCTTGGAGCAACACTAGTACTTCCTGATATAAGAGGAAGCAAACCTGGTGATGAAAGGTTAGTGTTGTTTCTCTATGTTCATGACATTTTTGGTTTAATAATTGGTTTATCAGGAACTTATCAATGTATGGCTTATCAGGAACTTTGAAGACATATATGATGCTGATAAACTAATCAAAAGCTTAGAAAACGTCATCAAAGTTGTCAAACAATTACCTGAAGAAGTATCTCTAAGAGACATAGCCATTGTAAAAGTCCCTACAAGAGTTACAGAAGACTACATCAAAGAAAATATTAGACCCATCTTCAAGTCCAAAGGAAACATTCGAGTAGCTACGTACTTCCCTTCTCTCAACTTAAGAAAATCCTCACAAGACGGCGAAACCGATCCTGTTTCTTGTTTAGCAATGTTTGGTTCCTTGGAGCTGCAGCCTGAACTGAACACAGTAGTTGAATCGATGATTGGGAAGTTAAGAACTCATAGCAAGAAATCAGGTGGCCGTTTCATAGCTGTTGACCTTAGAACCGAAGTACTTGAGAAGCAAAGTTGCCACACAACTGGTGTTGCAGGTTCCAAGACTTGTTACAATGCACAAGAGATTGCTGTGTTCTTGAGGAAGCTTGGATTTGCTGGTGACACAACCATCTATCTGACTCAGCCTAGATGGGACAGTAGCCTCAATATACTTAAGGACATCTTCCCAAAAACATTCACAAAGGTGTGTAGTAGATACATTCTTAACTCCAAGAAAGTTCTCTTACAATGTTGCTAATGTTTTTTTTGGTCGCAGGAGGCAGTAATGCCGGCGAGTAAGAGAGCAAAGTACCTTGAATCAGAGAGTTCTGAGTATGAAAATGTTATTGACTTCTACATAAGCTCAAGAGGTGATGTGTTTGTTCCAGCTATATCTGGTTTGTTCTATGCAAACACAGTTGGTAAAAGGATAGCTTTGGGTAAGACTCAAGTGTTAGTTCCAGCAGAGATCTCAGAGACCTCTGGACTTGCTACAGATTTCATCTCTCCTTACATCTCAAAGAAGAACCACTTGGCTTATTCATGCTTTTGCTGAAGCATTTCTAAATTGATCTCTCCAAGCATGGGCCCTCTCAGTTTTCAACAAGTGTAAGCTATTTGATTTTTATTTTTTTTTCTTGTTTTTTTTAATGTAATGTTGCCTTGTGATAGGAAAGAAAACAATTGAGGTTTACAATTTGATTCTGTTGGCTCATAGCCTTTTGCATTCTATAAATTTTGTTCTATAGTATGAAACACATAATATTTGTTTGTAAGATTGATTTTCTGATGAAGGAAGAAGAACCATGTGATCTTTACTATCTCCATTAGTAGATTGAGCTCATGAAAGCTTGTTTATAGACAGAGGAAAGATCATTGATTGGTATGAACACTGAGAATCCTCCACGTTAAGCAACACTTTTTGAAAAAAAAAAACAAAAACTGAGACAAACTCCCATTAGTACAACCCCAAATCAAATTCAAGTAACAGTTGCACTTTTACATCATACAAACAAAAAGAAGAGAGACAAATATGAAAAAGGGACAAAAGAATTGGACCAGGCAAGTATACATTCGTAAAATACTATTACCATTTAAAGAAAGAAAGGTTTAGGCCATTGTCACAGTTTATTGCTTCTGTAGTTGCAGTATGAGGAAGATGAATTATCTAGTTATGTTTTTATGCACTTCTTGAGGCTCTGTATTTTCGGAACGGTTTCTTGAAGTAGACGCTCATTGGAGTCCTGGGTACAGGAATCAGTTTCCCAACAACTGCTAGTGGCCAACTGTAGAGAGATAACAAACTGGTGAATCTTATAGTTTCCATGAGCATTGAGAGTTTCAAGTAGGAAGAAAAATGGACATACCTGACAAGTCCTATGACAATAGAAGCAAGCCATAGTTGCCAACTCAGTGGAACGGTATGCGAAAACTCTCCAAGGAAAGTAACAATGAGAATCTGCATTAATCAACCACAAGAGTTTACTACTAGATACTATCAAATGTCAAGAGAGAGAGAGAGAGAGGCTTTGTGTTACTGTCTTACCTGAAGTACAAAAGTGACTCCAACAATTGCAACGAAGAGAGGGTTTTTAGATACTCCACTGAAAACATTCATTTCATCAGGTTTCCTTGCGTTGAACTCGTTGAATATCTGTAAGATTTGCATTATTAAAAACAATCCATATTGTTTAAGATTAATGAGATGAAAAAGAGGAGATGATTTGCTTACTTGACACATAACGAACGCATTGAATATCATAGTGTTCTTCACTTCCACAGCATGTGCATGGTTGTTGTCATGGCCCAAGCCAAGAATGTTCAAGCCTGCAAAATTGAGAACTAGGAGGACAGCCACTTGGTAGAATGACTGCAACATCCCCACATTATAATTTCAGAGATATGGTTTTAGTAATAATTCAACATCTATATAGTTTTTTTGCTGAACAAGTTACCTGCACAAGCAAGTTTCTCCACATGATGTTTGTTATTAGAGGTTCCCTGCAAATCCAGAACCCACACATATAAACCATAATATATCTAATATTGATTCACTAAAACTTTCAGGATGTTCATGATGTTATTATACCTTCTTCCAACAGGGGTTCTGTGCATAAGATGATCTGTTGGTGGCTCTGTAGCGAGTGCTAGTGCTCCAAGAGTGTCCATAATAAGGTTGACCCAAAGAAGCTATATCAAAGAACCACCATTATATTTAACCATCAAGAATCATGTTTGAAAGGCAGAGGAAGGTTAACTAACCTGTACAGCCTTTAGAGGAACATCACCAGCAGACATAGCTGCTACAACGTTGATTATAAGAGCTGCAACATTCACAGTAAGCTGGAACTGTATGAACTTCTGAATATTTGCATACACAGAACGTCCCCATCTAACAACCTGAAACAGACTTGCACTATTAGAAAAGTGCATAAAGAATAGCTGTATAGGTATACATACATTGAGAGATGAAGGATAAGCTAAAAATATCCAAGACTAACCTTTACTACTGAAGCAAAATTGTCATCCAGAATGATAATGTCTGAACTCTCTTTAGCAACTTCAGTCCCCGATATACCCATAGAGAGACCTATGTCTGCCTCGTGAAGTGCAGGAGCATCATTAGTACCATCACCAGTGACAGCAACAACATCTCCGTTTTTCCTTAGTGCTTGAACAAGTAAAAGCTTGTCATTAGGAGAGGACCTACCCATCACCTACATTTTACACCCCCAAAGTTAATATTTGAAGTAGCATTAGTAAGGTTAGAGGATCCTTGACTGAATCATATACCGTTATTCTCTTGGCTACTTGTTCTCTCTCTTTTTCAGATAGCTCACGGAACACTTTCCCTTCAATGATTGTAGGCTCAACGGCTTCTGTATCCGAAGAAAGAATACCACACTCCAAAGCAATTGCTTTTGCTGTCTGAAGATTGTCTCCAGTCACCATACGTACCTTAACACCAGCACTGGTGCAAATTCTCACTGCTTCTCTAACACCAGGACGACAAGGATCCTACATTAGAGAAATAAATCGTCACATAGTGAACACATAAAACAAACCTCAAGTTATCTTTCAGGATGCATACCTTTATACCAACGATAGCTAGTAAAGTCAACTCATCTTCTGGTAAAGACCATTTATCCAAGTCCTCCTGTTCCTTGGGAACTTTGTTAAGTTCTTGTGTTCTGCATGCAATAGCAACACACCGCAAGCTGTTTTTCGCCATGGCATCAATAGCAAGTCTGAAAAACTCCTGTAAAAATAATTCCCAAAATAGAAAGGTTATTTATAATTTGAGATGAGAGAAAAAGTATAAGCAAATGTTTTGTCTCATAGGCTAGACTCTAGATTGTCCTTTCAAGTGAAGTTTTATTGATTATGTGTCACCTTACCTTCTGGCTATCAATGGGCTGGAGAGTACCATGTGAGTCCATGTATTGTGTACAACAAGTCAGAACTATCTCTGCTGCTCCCTTCCAGTGAATGAAGACTTCAGAATCACCCTGCAGGGAGTTAATATACTCATGAAGAGCTTCATATGATAGTTTTATCATATTGACATTTTACTTATTTCCTAATCATAAAACTGGAGAAAGGGACAGGGAATTACCCTAAGAACAGCAACACCTCCACGCTTTTTCTCAGAGTTGAAAGGGAAGGCATGGATGATTGCAGACTCAGACCTGATGGTATCAAACTTCATCCCCAACTGCAACAATAGCCTCTTTAAATATGTTGTTCATACACAGGAAAAATATAATCAAAGATGGACCAGAAGAGTAAACAAACATTTGATACCTTATACGCCCAAGACAGAATAGCCTTCTCTGTTGGAGATCCAGAAATCTCCACCTCTCCACCATCCTACAGTAATAACAACATGAGCAGTGGGCACTAACCATCCATCATTTGATAAACTCAGTATGAGCTTAGAGTAATGAAATCACCTTGGGATGAAAAACATTTCCTGTGGTGTTCTGTGCAACGCCCTCACTTATTAAGGCAACAAGCTTAGGGTGGAGACCAGAGGGGTTGTCTGCTACATCCATCTTTGATCCTCCAGCATAAGTCTCAACCACAGTCATCTGTATTTTTTTTTTTAAAAAGGGTAAAATTAGATATCTAAAAGGGTATGATCATGAGTTTTAATTACTAGATACTGACCTGATTCAAAGTTAAGGTTCCAGTTTTGTCACTGCAGATTGTTGTTGCTGAGCCCATGGTTTCACAAGCTGAAAGCCTCCTAACCTGTTAGTAAAATGAAATGTGGTCAGACAACAATCAACAAGAAATAACTAAAGCGACAAGAGCCGTTTTAATTCTTACCAAAGCTTTGTCTGCCATCATCTTTCGCATTGAGTAAGCCAAACTGCACACATGGAGTCAAGAAATAATAGATCAACAACTACAATGCAGTTAGTTATTTTCTAATTGGATTATATTAAATAAATAAGACTTACGTGAGGGTAACTGCTAAGGGAAGTCCCTCAGGCACTGCCACAACCACAATAGTAACCTAAACAAAAGCCAAAGTTATTTGAAATGTTTATCAAATGACATAATCACTGAATGTGGAATGAATACTTACGGCGATTGTAAATATCTTTACACAATCATCTACAATGTCACTGATACTAGTCTGCCCTTTGACAAACTGAGTTGCTCCATTAGAATCTTGAGTAGTTCCAGTAAAGTATCTGAAAGTAACTCAACATTATAGGCCTCAACATGCCATGAAGTTGTTTCATTGACCAAAGGTATGTGAGATTGATTACCTCACAAGAAGAGCTACTAGGACAACGACAGCTACTGTGAGCCCCACTATACCAATGAAGGTTGCAAGACCATTTAACCTCACCTGTTATAAAAATTACAAAAAGGATTGTGAAGACCATCAACCAATAGAAAAGTGATCAAGATAATATACCTGCAAAGGGGTCTCTTCACCAGTATCCTCTGAGATACTTGCCATCAACAATCCCCATTCAGTGTTAATTCCAACGCCAGTAACCTGTTGAAAGACTCACAATTCACAAAGAATCAATACCAGAAAATGTGTAAGAACAGAGGTTAGAATAGGACCAAAGACATACCAGCATGTTACCGACACCGTCAGCTACTTTACAACCAGACATGAGAAAAGGGGATTTTTGATCCTTGTGACACTGCAACAAAAAAAAGGTCTCTGTGTTAGCCAGTAGAAAGAGAAGATAATCATAACATTTGAAGAAGCAGAAACATGACGAACTCACAATCTTGCTTTCACCGGTCATGCTAGATTCATCAATAGCAAGAGAATGGCCACTAATTAGCACTCCATCCGCAGGGACCTGGTCACCTATTCTAAGAGGTATAACATCTCCCACAACAACGTCATAGATTGATATCTTCACTGTTCTCCCTCCTCTCATGACCTGTAAGAGTTTTCATTTTCTTAATTGTCAGCCAAAAAAAAAACATATAAGTTGCAAACAATATAAAAATGTTAAAGCAAGCACCTCTAGTTGTATATTCCTTTTTTCATCGTTGAGGTTTGAAAACTGAAGAGATTGGCGATAGTCACTAACAGCTGAAAGAATTAAAATATAAAGAGTCATTTTCAATGGGCTAAGAATTTGACATTGAACATAAATAAAAACGTTAAAGCATGACGATACCTGTAACAATAATGACAAGAAAAACTGCAAAAGCAATGCTTCCACCATCAAGCCAACCTTCTTTCAAACCCTGATGTAAGTAAAGGAGACAGAAAATAAGTGAGTTGGTATAGTTTGGATCATTAAGAAATAAATGAAAGAAACATATACCTCTGTCTTTATACCCAATGCTAATGATGTTACAGCGGCTATGATCAAGATGATAAGAGTCAAATCCTGCCACGCTTCCCATAGGAACATCTTTTGGACAAGAAAATGCCAAGAAACCGTATGAGTTATCCACAAGCTGATAAAAGACTCTACCGATTAAGTTAAAAAGAAACCAAAATGTTGCTTACATAGAAGCTCTTCCCCTTCTTCTTTGGATAAGTGTTAGATCCAAATGCATTCTTCCGATCTGTAACCTCTTTCTCATCTTCCTCAATTCCTTGCTCCAGATTTGTCTTCAACTTCTCTGCAACACCTTTAACCTGAAAAGGAAGTAGTTAAAATTATCAGCCATTTATAACATACAAATGAATGCAATAGGATCGTCATTGTATCTAATTACCCCTCCATATTTCTGCAAAGTGGACATGTTCTGGTTCCTTGTCATTGACACAAGTTTCTCAAGCTCAATGTCAAAGTTACCATTTGAAGCTGAAGGAGTTGTTGTTGATGACCCAACCGCTGAAATCACACAAAAAAATGATTATATGAGAAAAAGAAAACAGAATCTGATCTGACTTTATGTGGATAAAAGAGAGTCACATACCACTAATTTGTTGTTCTCCAGCCAACTTAAAAAGCAATGCTGCCTGATTCAACAAATCAACTTACTGATGTATGAGATCAAGAATCATAGAACAAGAGGAGGATAAAAGAAGAATATATATATTTATACCCTAATGACTTGAGCGTGGGCTCGGATCATCCTCCTACGATTCTCATAGTGTTCTTCTTTATTGAGATCCAAAGTGTATCGAAACCGACGTGATGCGTTCAATACAAGTGCCGCTTGCTGCAAAAATGTAATAAAGATCGAATCTCTCAAGCCACACACAAACAAAAAGGAGAAGAAGAGAAGATGATGACATTACCCTCCAGCGACGGAGAGATTGTGCGGAGGCGTTCTTGGTGTTATCAAGGTCGAAAGGATCATCAGGATCGTGTTCAAGCTGTTCATGATGCTCATCTTGCGTTCTTGCCGATCCTCCAGCTTCCATGTCGTCGTGTCGTCCTGACATTGACGTGGGGAGCAATCCATTGCTCGACGACGTAGTGCTCATCCTCCCTTACTTGGTCTCACCCACCTCTTTCTCTACCTCTTTTCAAGAAAACCACAAAACAAAAGAGAAAACAGAAACGACCTTTTCTGATAAAGGCCGTTCCGTTATTAGTTTGGCGAGAGAGATGGCCAAACTAGTAAGAAGGAGAAGGCAACAAAAACCTAAAAACTATCTCTCTCTTTAGCTTTCTCTCTGTCAATCACAGAGAAAAAATAACAAAAGAGAAACTAATTAGAACAACAACAAAAAAGACACAGAGACAGAGAACTCAATTGAATGACGACATTGTCTATATTTGGTTTGGTTTACGCAAAAATAGCGGAAAGTTTGTTTGTTTTCTTTTTATGGGAAAGAGAAGCACATGAAAGAAGAAGAAGGAACAAAGATATTTTCCCGGGAAAGAACATTGGCATCTCCCACTCATTAAAATATAATGACATAACGTATCTTTATACAATCTCAACATTTAAATAAATCTTTTTCTCAGATCTAACTACAATTTTTTAAAATATAGTATAGATTTGTAAGCCTATTCATCGAAAAAGAAACATTTTATCAGATTGACTCCATAAGAAAACTTATCAGGAAAATATAGAAAATGATAAGAGGACAGTGACGCTGCAGAGGAAGTTCGTATAAAACATGGTGAACGTGTGTACGACGTAAATCTCACTTGGGATGCACGATATCAACCAAATTTATTGTTTAAATTATCTACTGAATACACGCTTTTAGTTAAATATAAAAATGTGGTGTCAATAAAATTTATAAAGTTACAAAAAGTTCACTGTTTCTACCTGAGGAAAATAAAAGAAAAAGGATTCTGAAACAAATCAACAAACTTACAGATGAAAAGAGACTGAGCAAATGTGTGTTTTTGATTTTAGGTGTCTCTTCTCACGAGTGATCTTCTAAATTATAGTACAACAACAGATTATGAGTGTCCCAAAGAACCCTCATCAACCAAACTCACATCTTTTCGTGCTTGCGTAGAAATGGTTTTTACTCACACTTGTCA
Source organism: Diplotaxis tenuifolia (assembly GCA_014822095.1). Classification (NCBI taxonomy): domain Eukaryota; kingdom Viridiplantae; phylum Streptophyta; class Magnoliopsida; order Brassicales; family Brassicaceae; genus Diplotaxis; species Diplotaxis tenuifolia. Next base: position 12,350 of record JABAYD010031799.1, read on the forward strand.
CTGTGAGTTGCTAATGTCACCAGCTAGCTCAGCTTCAAGAATTGATTCCTGCAACAATGTGATCAAGAATGCATATGTTATCTTAAAAGAGCAATCAAGAATGCATATGTTATCTTAAAAGAGCAATTCAATCTCCAAAATACAGTGAAGAAAAAAAGTGATGTTGCTCACATCAATCTTATTTATAGGCAGATTCTGTGCTGCTGTTGGAGGAGGAGGAGGTGCTTTGGATAAGTCTCTTAGAGCCCCCTGAAATTATCAACGAGAAACGTTACTCTTTGGTTTTATATATATAGAACAGACTGATCAATAAGACGACAAGTGTTAACAGAAAAGTGCTATTAGCTTATTACCTTGTTTGCCCACATTAGTCCACAAGCATTACAAAGTGTTCTTGGCCCTTCAGGTCCACGTCTCATCATTGGGGTTGACTTCTCACTTGTTCCACAGTGCCGACATCTTTTCACATGTTCCCAACCGTTCAAAGATCAGAGATGAGCTTGTTTACTTTTATCAAATATAAGCTGTAAGTAACTTCACCATCTATAAGAACTTAACATAGTCTGTCTCAATAATTGTATCCTAAGATTTGTTAGTTCCAGGTATATTGAAATGTGTGATGCTTTGATGATAAGCACAAATTTTCAGAGTTAAAGTATTCCAATAATATCTGTTGAGGTTAATATAAAAGCATTTATTCAACTTACAAAGCCTCTGGTTTCTCAGTCCCATCCAAGCCCCAGCTCTGGCCTGACCCCCAATCCGATCCATTGGATGCAGAATCCTCATTGCTCGACTTGGCTGATGTGAACTGACCTTTCTTACGCTGCATTCTACAACCAGAAAAAAAATAAAACCTCCTTTTAAATTTCAGAAACATAGTTTGTTTGATTTAGACATTAAAAAGTACATTTACCTCAGTGCTACCTCTTTCCTGACAGTATAGCGAATCGTCTTATCAAAATTCCTCCCTTTTCTTTTCTCCCTGAATCTGAGCAACGAGGCTTGCCTCTGAGGAGCACTAAACCTTTGAGGTGTACCAGATAGACCCTGTTTCATGCGATAAACTGTAAGGAGACAAAACTTATATTCCCATATATATGGTATATTAAAAATCTTTTATTACCAGTACCCTATTGTTCTGATGAGGTGATCCTACGGTTGTAGGGAGTGTCTGTGGTACTTCCCGTCCACCAAGTAATAAAAGCACAGCTTGAACCTGCAAGCAAGAAACATCAACAAGAGCTTCACCAGCTGCCTAAAACTAAAGTAGTAAAGAAGAGTTTTAAAAGTGACCTTCTCAGGCAAAACACGGTCAAAAACATAAACTTGTCCCCGGAAAGACAAGGTCAACTGATCACCATTATCAGTGCCGCCTCCTCCGCCGCCACGGTCTACAACTTCACCGCGATGATCAGATGTGTTTCCAAGGTGAGAAGGAATGTCTGTCTCGTTCATCCCATCATCAACTTGCTCATCCATCATACCGTGATGCTCGTATTGCAACGGATCTTCATCTCCCACATTGTGCATTCCACCGTTGTTGCTTCCATGAAGTCCATCCATGGGGTCCTTCTTTATATTCATCAAAGAGAATATCAGTTTTTGAGTTTATGATAAGAAAGTAAGGTTCTTATTAGCTTCAAGAAGTGAGATATGAGCAGTGAAACTACAAGGGGGAGCTTCTTTTATAAAAAAACAAAACATTAGATTAGATGATAATAACTAAAATTTAAAACCTATAGAGATAATTAATCTAAGAGTTAAATTAAAAATTTTAATCTTTCTTATAGTTAAAACACCAGCTTGAACCCTAACAATAATTGTCCAAATCCAGCAACAAAAGCCGCACAAACTGACATTCAAAAGAACCAAACATAAACAATTGCAGATCCCAAAAAATATTAATTGCTGGCAACTAAAAAAAAACCCAAGAAAACAGAGGCAATTCCACAAACAATCTAGATCCTACTTCTCTTGAGCCATAATAAGCTGTAAATTTGAGATGAAAACGGGTACCTGTTGTTCGTGAGCACGACCAAGCAATAAGTGAGAAGAACCCAGGAACCAAAAAAACAAAGGGATGGTAATTCACGGTTAACCGGAGGATTTGATTATCCAGAAAAAAAGGGCAAACGGAGATAGACACGAGACCGGAAAAATGAATCTCTTTTATTGATTTGATTTTTATTTTATTTTTTTTTCCTTGATCGATTGATTGATTTTTGTTTTTAATTGGAAAATATAAACAGACTCATTATCGTTATCCGCCCAAGATCAGCCCGTTGATAGAAGCCCACTTTACCCAATATTTAAGCTATTTTATCGTTTAACCGAGTTACAGAACCAAAAAAAAAAAAAACAAAGAAGATAAAATTAGTGTTTTAAGCAATTTACTACGTTTTGACCCCATTTTCATAATTAAAAATTTATATAATTGATTTTTGTCTTTATTTAAAGTATGTTTTGGTATAAAATCTATAATCCGAACTTCATGGTGATGGTTATTTTGCATTAATTTTTAGTTTCTATTTTTTTAAATTTTTAAATTTGGTTTTTGATTTTTTGATTTTTAAGTTTCTGTTTTTTATTTTCGGCTGTTGGTTATGGTTTTTAATTTTTAGATATGTTGAGTTAGTTTGAACTGATATTACCAACAAATAAATTTCAAATAATTGAACATCTAATTTACAATTGAAAAGATGACAAAATATTTTTAAAAAAATTGCAATAGTCTATCTTGTAAATAAAAACAAAAATATAACACACATTTTTAGCTAATGGTTTTAGTTTTTAGTTTTTAAATTTGGTTTTGCTTTACATTTATTTTTTTTTAAATAATCAGTAAATTATTTAATAAAAATAAAACAAACGGTATATTACGATTTCCAAAATCTATTGATTTTATATAATTAGTAGATTTCCATATTTGTTAAAGAACTTTTACGATATGAAATCTTTGGTTTCATATAATTAGTAAATTTCCATATAGTTCATATTTTGATGATATCTAAATATGTGTATTAATCGTGTTGGTTTAATTTATATAATTGATTTTTGTCTTTATTTAAAGTATGTTTTGGTATAAAATCAATAATCTGAACTTTATGGTGATGGTTATTTTGCATTAATTTTTAGTTTTTTTTAATTTTTATATTTGGTTTTTGATTTAAAATTTTATAATTTAAAATTTATATAATTGATTTTTGTCTTTATTTAAAGTATGTTTTGGTATAAAATCAATAATACGAACTTTATGGTGATGGTTATTTTGCATTAATTTTTAGTTTCTATTTTTTTAATTTTTATATTTGGTTTTTGATTTTTTATTTTTAAGTTTCTGTTTTTGATTTTCAGTTGTTGGTTATGGTTTTTAATTTTTAGATATGTTGCGTTAGTTTGAACTGATATTACCAATAAATAAATTTCAAATAATTGAACACCTAATTTACAATTGAAAAGATGACAAAATATTTTTTTAAAAATTGAAATAGTTTATTTTGTAAATAAAAACAAAAATATAACACGCGTTTTTAGCTAATGGTTTTAGTTTTTAGTTTTTAAATTTGGTTTTGCTTTACATTTTTTTTAAATAATCAATAAATTATTTAATAAAAATAAAACAAAAGGTATATTACGATTTCCAAAATCTATTGATTTTATATAAATAGTAGATTTTCATATTTGTTAAAGAACTGCTATGATATGAAATCCATTGGTTTCATATAATTAGTAAATTTCCATATAGTTCATATTTTGATGATATCTAAATATGCGTATTAATCATGTTGGTTTAATTTAAATAATATGGTTCAATCAACTATATATCATATATTATTTGTAACATTCTAGAAATGGTCCAAATTTAAATAGCAACTTGTATCAGTAGATAAAATAAGGACTCTGTTTTAATAGAGTAGATGTAGTAAAATGAGATGATGTTGTTATCAATAAATAATAGATTTAAAGTACTCATAATCATTATCTTGTTTATTTCCTATTTATCTTGACAAAAGAAAACTAAAATCAATTTTAAACTAGGTTAATTGAAAAACATCTATGTCAATCTTGCTTTGCTTTGTGAGTCTAGCTCTCTCACAATCTCATGACTTTTTTGGGTTTTTGAATTTACTTCTTACCCACAATTGTATGAGACTAGCCAAAGGATGACTACTGGTATAATTAAGACCAACATTTAACGTTTAATTAACAATGTCTTAACCGTGGGTTCACAGTGCTTAATATGATGAGTTAATCTTAAATTTCTCAATAAATTAAAAAAAGTCAAAAAAAAAGTAAAATTTTATTTTGGCCAGACTCGAATACTGATTTTTTTTGGCAATCGTACAAAGTTCATGCTTTTTGGCCGAATTTTCATAAATCATTTATATTTTCTTATTTTAAAATTAAGATAAAATTAAATTATCTATTAATATAATCTCACGAATTGAAAATCTAGTTTTATAGAAAGATTACTTTGGTTTGTTCATGTAAGCTAATCCCTGGTTAAAAACTTATCGATAATTTGTCATACGATCTATTATGTCTTTATTTATGAGCCAAAAACTAATGGATTTAAATAAAGTTGAGCCCTATTAGATATAGATGGTTTTTTTTCTCGGTCCTTTTTGGGTTAAAACGACGGCATTGTTACCGGAGTTTATTTATTTTCTTTGGAGAGTGTTGACACGACCTCTGCTCTTTAATCTCTATTCTCTTCTTCGATCTTCTTCCCGTACCTTCTTCTTCTGCGGTCTCTGCGACTGTGCGTTCATCCAAAGGTTTCATATATTGCTCTGACATTTAGCAAAGACATATTTTATATCACCAGATGCCGCATAGCCTTCCGTCTGTTAGTTAATGAGGAATATACTTTTGTAAATTTTTATTATGTTAGATAGTTGAGCGAGGTTCTTGTATATTCCTAATTTTTAGGAATTGTTCACTTATGAGTAATACGATTGACGTTTCCACATATTAGAGATTATAAACTTATCCTCCTAAACCAGACTTTACCTTAATAAAATGATTTTTTCTTGTAAAACTCAGATAACATGGAGCATCCTGATCCTAACGGCAGCCTTGCAAACCTTCTAATATGTTCACATCTAACGTCCAAACCAAGTGAAAGAAGATTGGCTATGACTTGTACTGTTGAGAATTTGAAGATGATGAGGGAGTTAAGTGAATTGATCTGCTCCCAACATGATTTCAAACAAAATTAAGAAAAAAATAAAAAAATAAAAATAAAAAGTTGTGGTGATGCTGCTTGCTGATTTGTACTTGGCTCGATCAACTGAAAGAATTCCAAATTCAAAAAAATTGGAATTCCACAGTTACTTGTAAGGTTTTATTGATTTGTGTATTGTGTTTAAAAATGCACTAAGGCCTTAGACCTCTAGCATTCATATTGAATTTTCAGCTTTTCTGAGTTTATTTATATAACTAACTTATATTATAAAGAAGTCCACATACCACTTAAAACGCCCTTGTTTTTTTTCTTAATACAAATTGTATGTGTGGTTTTTTATCTTCAGATACTGATGTAGGTAAAATGGTTGATGATCTTCTGTTGAATTCTAATTACCTCGCAACAGAAATAACTACTTTTAATGTCTTAGAGAGTAAAGTGGTTGTGTTTTGGGATATAATTGGTTGTCCCATGGCCATTAGACATTGGAAAGATATTCCTATAATCATCAAAACTGCTCTGGAAATGGCAGGATACATGAGTGAGCTAGAAATCAATGTAGTTGGGGATCATGGCCTTCCTGCTCCAACTGAGGCATCATGGAGTAGTGTTCAAGTTAATTTCATATCTTTTCCAAACAGAAAGCATACTGAATTTGATGCCTATGTCTCATAAAAATAACTTATGTGAAGATTTTGTTTCCTTTGTGATGCTGATAAATATCTATTTAGAAAGTGTTGTGCATCTAAACTATTATTAAAATAAATCATAAGATATTTATAAATCTTTCAGATATTTATTTGTATCATTCGCTTCGGGTTGGAGAAAATTTGTCATTGAATCTTGATCATAGTCTTGAAATCCAAAACGTTTTCCAAGAAAAACTTTTCCTCAAATCTTCAATAGCATTCTTATTATAAGAATATCATAAATCTACACAAATTTCACACGGCTCAAAATCTCTAGAATTTTTTCAAAAACCAACTGATGTAGCGGAAGTTACGATAACACAACGATTTTATTTAGTCTTCGAATACCTAAGATCTATGTCTTATCCTCCTGAACCAGATTTTACCTTAATAAAGTGTTTTTTTTTCTTGTAAAACTCAGATAACATGGAGCATCTTGATCCTAACAGCAGCTTTGCAAACCTTCTAATATATTCACATCTAACGTCCAAACCCAGTGAAAGAAGATTGGCTATGACTTGTACCGTTGAGAATTTGAAGATGATGAGAGAGTTAAATGAACTGATCTGCTCCCAACATGATTTCAAACAACAAAACTAAAAAAAATTAAAAAATAAAATAAAAAGTCGTGGTGATGCTGCTTGTTGACTTGTACTTGGCTCGATCAACTGAAAGAATTCCAAATTCAAAAAATTGAAATTCCACAGTTACCTGTAAGGTTTTATTGCCATTAACCATGATGTTGATTTTTTCTAAAAATTGTAAAAACATCTATAATCATCATCATTAACACCTTTTTGTATGATGGCTTTATTTTATTGTCTTGTTAACTACTTACTACACATGTGGTTTTATTATGTTTGACATGTATCCAAACAAGATTGTTTACCCATATCAGAGCCATTTAATAGCATGTGAAAGTGGAGCAATCGAACATGACACAAATATAAAAATAAGAAAAATAAGCAAAAATAAGAAGAAATTAAGGAAATTTTTTAAAATATGATAAAAACTGTAAAAGTTTAAATATGTTGCTACATTAAAGCTTATAATTTTAAAATATACATCAAATTTAGTTATTAATTTATTCATTAAATATACCATTGATATAGATGACAAAAAAAAATATGATTAATATGTTTTGAACATGGTCTATAAATACTTTGAGTCGGCCATGCACATATGTCGAGGCCTATATGTTGAAGCTAAAGGATATACCAATGGGATATTAGAGAGAAACTCAAAAGAAGCTACAGCTTTAGAGCAAGCAAGTGTTGTGATCGTAATTGTCATGGTGCTTATATTGTTAGTGGCTTCCAAGGTGGAAAGAAGCTCATGAGATGGTCTATTCCATGGCTCTGTGACCAGTGTTGAGGCCGGATCGAGAAATCAAAGCGTTAAAAGCAATGCAAACCGAATCATCCTCTCGAGAGACACGTCAAGCTTGCTACTTTGCTTGCTAGACAACTTTAGAAACTGTATGGTTAGATTATACTTGACACCATCAAATCGATTTGACTTCTCATGTGATTCCAAAATATGCGAACCACTTCTGAAAGTGTAAAATTACCCAACTTTCTAAAATTAATCAAAAATATCCAAAAAAAAAAAATCTAAGACAAATTTTATTATTAGACTGAGGCTATCTATAAAAGGAACATTCTTCTCAATTTTGCCACTGTCATGACGAACTCTAAAGAAGGAGAAAGAGTTGTAGTAGACTTCACAAAACTAAACCGAAATCTGTTACCCCTCCCACACAGTATCTCTCAATTATCGATTTTGAATAGTGTTTTCCCCTTGAACAGATCTTATAGTTGCGGTAAAAAATATCCAAATCATCAGCTGAGAATAGCGTACATCATTCTTGTCTAACTCATCCAAATCCACACTCACTCTTTAACCGGAGTTTACCAAAGAATTAATGGACCATTCCAAGGATGTCAGATTTCAGTGAACTAGTGAAGCTGCTACAGTCTGTTTATTAACAGTGCATAGAATACACACATTGCTTAGGTTATAATCTTTTGGTTTCCACTATGCATAAAGTGAATTGATTTAAGAGAAAAATTCTACCTTGAGAGAGCAAGTCCATTGGTAAGAACCTTATGAATAAATAAGTAGTTAATTAGGTGATTTGAGAAGTTGAGAACCTATGTTAGTGGAATTAATTTTTTCCTCCTCCACTGGGAGAACCTCATAGGGGTTCTTAAAAATTTTTTAAGTTGAACAATTTAAAATAAAAGCATACATTAAAATTTTAATAAAATTGATATAAAATCATATTAGAAATAGAAATACAAATCGTGTACGAGAAAAAATCGATTAGTTGAAATCTTAATTTGTTTCAAATTTTTGCCATATTTCTCAACCAAATCAACATTTAATTGTGGATGGCTTGATGTATTGTTTTATCAAAAATTCTATTTCGAATGCTCATCATATTACCGAGATTTGAAGGCATATATGTAGCATACGTGAAATCCACTAGTGAACTTTGGTTTGATTCCGGTTATGTTCTTGAACACTGTATTTTTTGTATGCTTTTCGTGTTGCTGTTCTTTAAATGTTAGTCTGTGTGGGATCAAAGAAAGGTTCTTTAACACTTGTGTATATATATGCAATTTCTTACTTCAAAGTTTTAACTCTGTTCTTGGCAATAGTCTTTGTTTGGTCGGACTCATAGCCATAAGCCAAGATTCTTGTTGTATTATAGAAATAGACTTGGTCTTCCCCGCCAAGAGTCTTGTTGTGAACCTCTCATTTGATGTTTTTTAAACATGCCATCGAACTATATATGAATCATTCTCGCCTGGAGTACATTCAATGACTTCTTGCTCCTGAAACAATACAACTCTGCTGCGTAATCTACACTGGTACGAACTACTGCCATTGGATGTTCCCGGATCAGCCCTCAGCTTCAATCTATCAAACTTCTTCCCTTTGCACATATAAATAACCTAATGCTCTTAGATGGAAGTGCCTGTGAATAGAGCAACGGTCGATTTTGAAGTTCTTCGCTTAAACAAATATAAGTATCTAGCTGACCATGATTGGGACTGACATCATTAGAGCTTTGCTTCAATGAGGCCAACACATTCTTCATCAGATAGGCGATGACAATTTCATATACAGTATAGTCTTTTGTTTTTCTTTTCCTTGCAAGATTTTTACTCAAATAAATCATTCTGGAAAACTCTTGGCCGTTGCATCAAGTTGCCAAGTTACTAAAATAAATCACACTCGAGAACTCTTAGCCATTGCATAAGCCACACTTGCAACAATGATAAAGAGTAGTGAGTCTAGCTATTCTCTCTTATCACACAGTACATAAAAAACATGTGTCTCAAAACGAATAACAAATTGAATTAAATTTAATGGATAAAATGTTTGGTTTTAACCATTAAACCATTTTACTGACGTTTAACCACATCATCCTCCACTCATCCTATTGATTTCTTTTCTATTTAGTAGACGGGACAAAAATGTAAGCGTATGCGCAATGGTCGATTGTTGACAAATACCTACAAATAAATATAATAACAAATATTGAAAAAGTAAAGGGAAAAATGTTAGAACAAATCCCCAGCTTTCGGAATTGAACCATTATA
>JABAYD010031814.1:0-12808 GCA_014822095.1 Diplotaxis tenuifolia
ACACACTAGACATCATGCATGATTATGACATACTTGCATATATTAGATCTCTTCAATCATAGAGAGACCACATTATTGAGAAATATATACTAAACACCCAAACACAATATATAGATAGATAGTGGGACGGATAGATGATGAATAGATATCCGAAGAATCCTCTAGAATTCAGAAGAAAGCATTTTGTCCATGTCTCTGGATGCATTGACAAACAACACGAGTATGTCCTCAGGGTCAGCCACGTTCTTGTCAACCCTCTCATACTTCAGCTGACACTTAACCAAACTTCCAGGTCCTCTTCGTTTCGGGGTCGCCTGAAAAGTGAGGACGAAGTTCTTGAACTCTTTCATTAGATCTCCCCCAATAACCCTAGCCACCATTAGATTCTTCTCCGGCTCCAGTGCCTCGATCCTCTCCGTCATCACCTTTTGCTGCCCATCTACACTCAAAACAGGTGTTTATGTTTTTGCAAAACAATATATCTAAATAAAATTTGGGCTTACCAGTGACATAGTTCCAGTTGAGAATACGGCCAACTTGTCCAGGCGCTCCCTCGAGCACATCACATGTCTGGAGGTTGTCAGGACTAGCTTTCGGAAGATCTTTTGGTTTTCCTGTGAGCATGTTGTAGTACTTCTGGGCGGGAGCTTTGATCTCAATAGTTGTCTCAATCTCTCCTACCATAGAAGACTGCATCGTAGCCTGTACCATTTTTCAGACAGATCGATGTTTTGCTTCTCTAGGTGTTAATGTGAGTGCGTGAGTAACTTTAGAGTACATTAGCCCTTTTATAGACGAAGGAATGAGAAATTGTGACTAAGCAGAAAATTCGGAGTTGTTTAATTTATTAATTAGTTTACCTTCTAGTGACTGTTTTTTATTCCCTGATTTAATTAGTCTCATATATGCATCACTGTTATTTGAACCGTCCATTTACTAAAGCATAAGAAGCATTATTAGCGCGCGTTAGGCCACTTAACATATAAAATTTGATAGGCCATCTTTTGGAAGCTATTTTGGTATCGTACTACTAGAAAAGTTTGCTATAGTCAACAACATTATCACGGCAGAAAATGACAATACATAGCCGAAAATCGTGGTTATATGGAAACAGTCACGATTCTTGGTTGAATTTCTTTTGTCGTTATAGCTTCATGGTTATGATGAAAAACCATTGCTAACTGTAGTTTATAGCCACGACACTTTCGTAACTATATTAGCCAAAGTTTTGTCATGGCTATATATAGCCACATTTATTGCCATTATATTATCGTGGCAAATTGTATTTCTCTAAAAATATATAAAAGTACTATATATAATTTATATAACTAATAGATAAAAATAAACAAAAAACAATATATTCTCTCCTTAATTCTGCAATTTATTATCATAAATCATTATTTCTGATATTATTTGGAATGTTTGGTAATTTTATTAATTGATCCTAGAGTTACCTTTTATTTTTAAACCTGATTAAAATAAATAATTAAAATTTCATCAACTAATTAAATTATAATTTTTAAAAAATTCGCCTATGAGCCACACATAAACAAAATTGACTTCTTAATTATTGTATTGTAGAATTTTTGAAACTCAAAATAACAGGAATCATTCTAAAACAAGAGAGTTGCGGAATGTTGGAACATATATGGTTGGTCGCTTAGGCAAAGAAAGGAATCAGCCCAACTAGTTGATAACAACTCCATGATTAATTTCGTGTAGTCAATTGGAGGAATCGATTAAAGGCGTGTTTCAAGATTGGTATAACTAAGTGCTATTATCGATCACTTGCATCTACGAAAAGTCGAAAAATAAAAGTAGACCCATTTATAGATCGACATCATTATTCAGATAATGTACGTTGTCTTGAGTCGGGTGGCGGGGGCGTAGACTCTGTAATAGAGACCACGATGTATCGACAAATAACTTCTCGCATTTGTTCCCATTCCGATGCCAGAATGCAACAACTTTCAGAGAAACCAATATGTAAACCCCAGGTGAACTAGGCTTGGGCATTCGGGGTTCCAATTAGATTTCGGTTTTATCCAATCGGGTTTCGGTTTTTCGGATTTATCAAAATCAGCTCCATTCGGATTATATGAAAGTTCGGTTCAGACCAGTTCGGGTTATTTGGATGATTTGGATGATTGTTTGGTACAAGTTGTTTTGAAGATTTTGAATCTTTTGGGTTCTATCGGATATCCATTTAATTTCGGATTCGGATCGGATAATACACATAACCCGAAATACCATAAAACAAGCTTCATTCGGTATTTATGTCGGGTTCGGATCGGTTCAGATTCATTTTTTCGGATCTGGTTCGGCTCGGATTTTCGGTTCGGTTTATTTGTCCAGTCCTACTAAATAATTGAACAAACTAGTAGTGCTAATTAGAAACCCGCACCACGAGATAATCTGACAATCGGTGACAGCCATGTATATACTTGAAACACCACACAATTTCTATTCCACTAATAATATATACGGAAGTACGTGATGTTTTTAAAGAAAAAAAGATAGACGAAAGAAACTTAAGACCGTTTATACGGAGACTACACAAAGAATAATGTCAAATAAACGTGTTTCAGAAACAAATAATTAAATTAAAGATATGAATTTTTAGCCAAGAAGAGTGTCAACTGTCAAGGGAATCATTTTTTGGGTATCCTTTTTCGCTTTAGAAAATTCGGTGGAATTAGAAAAAAAAAAAGTACCTTTAGGTAGCTTGAGGGATATGCTACTGAAAATATGTTTCTGCATCATGTTCAATATATCATTCAAGACAACTAATAGCGTGTAAGTTATTATTTAGGTGATACTGTGATAGTATGTATTTTAAAAATATTCCACTATAGTGCAGCTTTTCAATATACAATGGGTCCAGCAAGAAGCTTTTTCGAAAGATAAACATGCCGTCGAATTTTCCCAATGGCACTTAGTAATTATAGAAACCTGGATCTTTTTGAAAAACAAAGAAAAAGTTATATGACATAGTGACTATATTTATAATTTCATATAACATTTAGAATGAACATTATGTCAATAACCAATTAACATCAGTTAATGAATTTAATTTCTGCTTGAATAAGTCCCTTCATACACATATGGCAAAGGCCTAACTGGAAGTCTAAAATGAACATAAGATGAAATGGGATGCAAAAGCAAAGAAATGTCCTTCTAAATGAGAAGCATATGAGAGGAAATAAGTGGTCAAGGATGGTAAAGATTAGCAATGAAATTAATTGTTGAGGATGAGAGAAACTCAAAAAAAGTTGCAGGAACCAATATAAAGGATTAGAGTTGCAGAATAGTGGAGTTAGTCCAACTAGTAACTAGTCAATAAAGACAACAATAAGATTCCCACAGCCTATAATTGTGGGAATTGATTCAGTGATAATTTATTTCGCACTACTATCATTGTTCGCTAGCTATTATCAAAGACCTGGGAAAAATTATCATCAATAATATACACAACGATGCCTTAGGTCGTAAATGTAGCATGAAACAACCGTATGTAGCAATACAGGTCAATAATAACATGAGGTATTATTAATTATTGAGCTCATATATAATTTCTATTTGATATCGTATAAAAAATCACTGTTAAGGTAATTCCACCAGTTCGAGTTGAATGCACAGAATGGTCAAAGAAAATAGTGAATGAGAATTAATGAAAAAAAAATTATAATTTTTGCAGCATTGCATGTAAACCACTATTGATAGGGTATGTGTTGAACTAGTATTTCAAAGTCTAGTTCAATGTTGGTTGAAATTTGGTACAAATATTACTCATGAAGGAAGTTAAACTCACAAAAAGATAAACTAATAGCATAGCAAGGTAATTAACTCATAAAGTAAGATTGGTTTGTTAAACAAGTTGAGGTTTGAAACTAGGTTTCTTGAGCCCATCAAAGGCTATATGAAAACCAATGTTTTAAGGGAGACAAAAAAAAGAGATAAATTTCACAATGCTAATGAGAAAGATAGTAACTTGTGGAATGTAAAAGATATACGTCGATTTGATTTTCATTCAACTGATAACAATAGTCTAAGATTCTCGAGTCAATTGTCGTAATCGATTCAGTGATGTATCTTGGCATAAAAGCATGTTTCAAGATTGTTAATTGGCGGCTATTGTCGAGCATGTCGTACCAAATGCAATAGAAGACCTAGTTTATCGATCGACATTATGTTTAGGATATAGTCTCGACATGGCGTGAAAACTCATCTAGATTGATATATATGATCACCACTACCAATATATATGATCACCACTACCAATATAGATGACGATCCAGAGTTTGAAATGAGCGATAGATATTCAAAATATAATATGTCTTTTTATAATAAATAAAAAATTATCACGCAAAAATAAATGTTAACAAAATAATAAATTATCCATTATTTAATAAGATAAATTGATATGTGTATTTTAAAAATGAAAAGAAAAGATATAGATAGTTCTCGTTTGAGAAATTTCTAACCAATTCTAATAAATTCAGTTCACATATATCATTCACTTAATTACTCAAATGTTTTTATTTGTGAAATGTTTTTTTAAATGCTTATATAATCATTAATTGGTAGGAAAACAAGTAATCACATTACCAAATTGTTAAATTTATCCATATACATAAAACATGTTTGTTGAATCGATCCATATTAATTTATAAATTACTTTATATCAGTTAAAAGTAAATATAATCCATGAATTACTTGTTTCAAAAAAAATCCATGAATTACTAAGTTAATTAATAAATTAAATTATTCTTATTTAGTGCATTTTAACTAAAACACTAAAACCTACAGATTTGAATATATATATATATATGCATATTAAAATAAACATAATCCTAAATAGAATATAAAAGAAATAAATTTTATATTCTATATTTTTAAAATAGACATTGATTCGTCGTCAGATTATCATAAATTAAGCCCACAATTCTTTGTTGAAAGTACACGCCCGAAAGATTTCTCGTTTCAGAAGACAAGCATCTACCGCACAGTCCAATTTGCCTAATACTTTGGAGCTCGATCCTTATACGGCCCATATTAGAATAAACGTGAGTTTCGGATCAAACCGGTTTCTAACCCAAAAAACCGGGCCGGGTAACCGCACTAAGAATAATGATGATGAGAATATGCCGTGGAGTCAGAGAGTTAAGGAGGAAGATTCTTCACTCATTCGCATCTCTCTTTGATATATTCTCTCCTCTTCCTCTTCTACTTGCTCCTTCTCCTTTTATTTATTGCATTTCATCTCCAACACTTCTCACGTTTACAGCCATTCCTCCAGGTTAGATCTCTCTCTCTCTCTCTCCCTCTCTCTCTCTCACTCTAGCTGCGTCATGTTTTATAGTGGTTTAGTGTTTAGGCTACTTGTATTCAATTATGGGTTTATGTTTTTTTTTGTTTAGATCATTACAGAACAAACAGAAACAGCCAGCAAGTAATTGCTTTGCTGGTGAAAGAAGAGAGTTTGGTCTTGTTGTGTGGTTTCGAGAAAGAGCTAATGAGCCTCCAAACTGCAAAGTCAAACGCGCTTGAGGGTATCCATGGAGTTCACGTCGTGTCGCCTTTCTCATACGACCGAAAAAACAAGTCGGTGAGTTTCAGACCAACTGCAAATCCTCTGAAACGGGAACAAATCAAAGACTGTTCATCGAGTACGTGCATGACCGGATGTTTTTATTTTTTTAGCCTTCCTAAAATGATAATAGTCATAACTTGGCTGCTCTTTCTTTTTTTTTTTACAGACGTGTTTGGCAACAAAGACCTCCATGTCTAAGGCCAATCCATTGCTGCATTCACGGTATACTTATTAACACTATGGATCCTTCCATCTTTATCTTCCCATTCTCACGAATAAAATCATGTACTGACAGGTGACCAGAGTGTTTTGGAAACAGCAGCTAACGTGGCTACTTCCCTTCCTTTCATCTTCCTTGGAATGCAAGCACCAAGGTAAATGCTCTCACACTCTTCGCCTAATCCATTGGTATGTAGGCTTTCTCTGACAATAAACTATTCAATATTAGGAAGAATCTTAACACAAAGGTGTACGCAAACTCCCTTATTGGAGTTGGAATCGCGTCGAGTCTTTATCATGCCTCTAGAGGAAAGCTGAGGAAGTACTTGAGATGGTTAGATTACACCATGATCGCCACAACAACAGTTGTAAGCTCCACTCTTCTTGACCCCTAAGATTTTGGGAACTTAAAACAATTTAATAAATATTTTAGTAAAAAGAATAAAAATTATAAAAATTTGGGGACCTATGTTCATATACATTTGCTCGACCAATGTGAAGGTTTCATTTGGCTATGCTCACGACCGGTTCCACAGTGTCTTTAGCCAATATAACCGGTTAGCTTTGGATGTGTAATGAACAGTGTCTCTCAAGGGCTCTAAGGAATGAGAACCCAAAGTTTTTAATGGCTGCATCAGCTTTAGTTCTACCATTTCAACCTCTAATGGTCTCTGCTGTTCACACCGGAATGATGGAGGTACTACAGCTCATGAGACACTTGACACTCCTTGATGTAATATAACTGAATAACACTTCTTTTTTTTTTTGACTTAGGTGGCATTTGCAAAAAGAAGCTTAAAGGATCCAGATCTCAAAACAGCTCATAATGTACACAAGATGTCTTCATTACTAGGAGGCGCTCTCTTCATAGCTGATGATTTCTTCCCCGAGACACAGTTCCTTCATGCTGGTTGGCACCTTGCTGCAGCCATTGGAGTTGGAACGTGTAATAAGCTTCTTGAATAGTAGATATGGGAAGTTATCTCTTCTTGGAATAGAGAAACAAAAATCGTTTCTCTGTTACTCCTAATCAGCCGACATAACTAATAAGCATTGTAATCAGTAATATCTACGTAAAAACAATTAGATGGGTGTATGCATGATTATGTAAGAACAGTATTGAATTTCTAAAAATCCATGCAGTATAAAACATAACTCTCTCGCTACTCGCTCGCCAAGATATCAATCATGAAGGGTAACCATCAAAACCGGTTCGGTGTACTGCCAACACCCCCCTATACAATAGGAACCTGCAAAGAGACGACGCACACAGTGAAACCTAGCCGTTTGATATCGAACATTACTCTTTCTCTCTCCAAGCTTCACTTGAGTACCACCGAGCTCAGGTAAAAGAACACTGCCTTCACATGCTTGAGCATCGGGATTAAACGCTTTGTCATTTCTCTCTTCGAATCAACGGCCCAGGAGAATGGGTTGGCTCGAGTTTCAGCAAGATTTAACTGGTGAATGAAGGTTTTAGTGTCTAGGGATTAAGCGGAAGCGTCTACGTTAACTTGCCTTACACGAAGCCCAGGCCCATTAGAGTCGATCCGTTTTAGTCACGTTCAATAATTGCTCTTAGTGAACTTCATGAGCAATAAATTCCACAAAAATAACCCAGCTTGAAAACTAAGTTAAAGCTACAAAAGGAAAGAGAATATATGAAATATAAAAATAGAGAACCCGAAAAAGAAACTAGAGGAATGAGAAGATATGAGAAAAAACTGAGAACTATAAGAAATACAAGAATTCTTGAAAGTATTTATAAGCCAGCTCTAAAAAAGAACGCATTCGATTATAAATATATTCTAATATGAAATTCTTTAGATATTAATAGGACTATTTTAAATTAAAATAAATAGAAATATTTTATTTTTGTTAGTTTAAATATTTAAATAACTATGATGAAAAATACATTACAATAATTTTAAATATTTAGATTGGATTTACATATAAAAGTATATTTTTGAAAAAGAAATTTAGATAATGATGTAGTTTCCAAATTAGAAACTCATATGAATGTTTTTTTTTTCAAATTTTCTCTTTAGAAAAAGTCAATGTTTCTCACATTTCTATTTTAGTTGGTTCTATTCAAAGTAATTTTCTTTTGACTATAAGTTTATTACAAAAATAAATCAGAAGAGATCTTTTACTTTTGACCAAAAAATATATTTGATCTATAGTTCTGTTACCTTATATATAATCACCATAAGCGTAATAAAAGATTAAAGAAAATATTGTAAAATTGGCCATCATTATGAAAACTTTGGTCACACTAGTTTTCGCTATCATTTTTGTTATATCGTGTTGTGGTGGTACGATGACCAGTACTGGTACATATTTACTATTATACATTCCTCTTATTACTTATGTACATGATTGCATCTCTTTTGTATGAATAATATTGTCTTAATGATTCTTACTGCTAATTTTAGGTGTTGGAATAGAGGACACTAAACAATGCTTCAAATTTTATCCTTGTGTAAGGGGAGGAGACAGAGGCTGCACTGTGTTCATAAGTTTCTTTTAACTAATTTCAATAAGTTTCTAGATCGATTAAAAACTCGAGACTGAAATAAATGAGCATGCCAGATTACCAGTTTAAAGTTAGTTAGATTTAATTCTGATGAAATTTTCTGCAACAAATCCGTTCAATATTACATGAATAGATGACAATGAAACTGAAAAAAGCCTAAATTACAAATAATTGAATTTAACGAAAAGGCAAACCCGTGTTAAACTTTTCCAAAACTGGATTCCCCTTTAACTCTTGTCAAATTTTCACAACCAAAAATTGAACAATGGTTTGCATTGGATGTCCTTACCAAACTATTCAACGTTTAAAATGGTAGAAAATAAATAAAGGGAAAACTGACACATGGAGGTCCCTAAAAAGTGGGCAAAGAGGATAACAAAGCAACACGCGATCTAAATAAAGCTCAATGTGTCTTTTAGGAGGTCCCGAAAGTATAATAAGTATGGGTTTTCGATCTCATGACAATGATGATGAAATGGATAGGCACTATATAGATTCACCTTATATATCATCCTTGAGTCTAAAGAAGAAGGAAAAGAGGATCTTGACACTAACATCGTATCGAATCTCATCAACATCTTTTATATATTTCTCGTATTCCGGCCAAAGCCACCATAAATAAAAGAGAACATTACAAGCCTTGTATAGTGCACCGACCTTTAGGAGAAGATTCATAAAACCTAATAAGACAAGGACCAAGTTTCAACCATTGGTGGGTTTGAAGTTTTTTCTTGATGTGCATGTGCCACGTTACTACAAAAAGTTTCTGAGATAAGAGAAAAAAAAAGTGACTTGGTTTCACATTTATGTTTGATTAAGAAACTAGAAATCGAATGTTATCCACAAAACGAATGGCAAGCATATTTTCTGAATGAATCTTTTCATTTGTTTTAAATTTCACGAGTACTATTTCCCTCTTTCCATTTTCAATTGCTCTCATCTATGGTTGTTATTTCGAACCAAAAGTAAATTGCTTGATTTAATCGCTTGAATGTGATGTCTTAACTGTTGATTCACGTTACCTGTTGTTACTGTGTTTGACGTTACATGGTTTAGTACAAATCAGTAAATTACAAGTATGGAAGAAAGCTTATGCAATGTTGCAAAAGAACGACAACAATTACCATATCTGAAGCTCTAAGATATATTTTTCAAGTGAAAACATTAAAAGAAAATGTTAGGGCTTTACATTTTGGAAGAAATTCATTTACCGTCTAGAAAGTCATATGAAAATGATTTAAGACTGTAGACTTGTCAAAAACATTTACTCCTTTTAGTCACATTCACGTATACTCTATCTTGATGAAGATAAGAACATGATACAAACAAAAAACCAAAATTGTATCACATCAGGATAATGAAGTCATGAAGAAAACAAAACATATCAAAGACAAATCCGTATAAGTTGTTTGATGTACAAGAGCAAGTTGGTTCAGAATAGGGTTGAAAGAAGGTTGAATAAAGATTGAAAAATCAAAGGACAGATCTTGTCACAGTCGCATTATTATTTTTACTTTTGGACGATTGGGTTTGGGTCACCTGTCAGATTATATGGTTGCAACTTGCAATTGGATGGACGTTGACATCTTCTTTCTTTCACTCCCAAATAATTATTATTCAGTTCAGTCTGTGAACAAATAACACTGCAGTAACAACTAAAACAAGCTGGTGGTGTCTTTTGACATTTGTCGCCTTCGTGCCACTTCCTATTTTTTTTTTTGTAATTCAAAATTTTTTTTTGACAGGTGATAGACTTTTCTCAACCTCAGCTGCTCAACACATAGATATGATTTGTAATTCAACGTTTTAACTATCTTCTTAAAAGCCGACCAAATGGTATCAATATCATCCATCATCTTTGCTCGAGTAAGACCATAAATTAATCGGGCATACAAAAAGATTATATATACTGGTCTTCTTTACTTAACCTAAACTAGAATTCAACTGTCGGTTGACTTTTTGTCTTTGAATGGTTTATAATGATTCATTAGGTTATTTTCTTAAACTGAGTGATGACCTTATGTTTAAGAAGATGCAAGGTTATGACGTATGAGCTTCAAATTTTATCAAAATGTAAATATTTCATATAGTGGATCTAGTGTTCTAATTGTGTAGCATGTCTCGGCTTACTTGTCTCTCGTAGTTATGTATCTTTTGAATAAAATCATCCATATATGTGACTAATTAGGCATGTGTTGTCTTGGTGATTGATCATTTTTGGTAAGAGGTTGAAATATAATAGTACGGTAAATGGAAAATTTACAATTGTCAATAAGAGAGAGAACGACGATAGAAATGCGATATGGCAATTCTCCACAAATAGAAGTGGGGAGAGACCCACTCAAGTTTAATAGTCATAACTCATGAGAAACTTTCGTCCCATGGAATCTTGAATATTAACCCAGCGCGACTATAAATAGTATAAGATACTTTGTGATGCGTTGACGACTGTGTTGTTAGAGAATCATCGAATGTATATACGAATTCGTGCAGTTCCACGAGAACAAGAAAGCAACAAAAACCAAATTTATGATTTAGAAGCAACTACATATCTTTCGACGCATTTTTATTTTTGTAGAAAGAACCAATAATTCGTCAGTGTGGACATAATCACAAGCCAAAAGACTAATTATCTTAAATTGTAGAGTAATTGAGTGGACATTTGATTGTTTATGATATGAATAATCAAATGAGAACACTAAAGAAGTCGACGAGTTTATTCAGTGGAGGAATCCAAGAGATTCATGTGACGTCATGGCTAAATTTGGATCGGTTAATGCATTGTTATTTTACAACTATAGAACGAAGAGACAAGTGCTTGTCTAAATAGTAAAGCACACTCAAAGAACAGAGCCAAAAAAACGTCAACTGGATGAGAATTACCATTCTAAGGATAATAACATAACTCTTTTATAGGCATTAAGCCTAGAATACTCAGCTTACTAAACTGGACCACGAAAAATCAACTTTCGGACATAGTAAACTCGGCAGAAGAACAACCATATAACATCTAGATAGAAGCACTACGAAAAGACGAAACACCTACTAATTCTTTTGACAAAGTACACAAATCGAGTACAGTCCAAACCGGACATAATTAATGTAGAAAAATTAAGATTAAAATAAGATCGGGACCGGAAAAAAATTCAAAGGCTTCGTCAAAAAGAACAAAGGCAACATCATTTATAAACATATGATATTTTATATTTGCAGAAAAGGTTGTGGATAAATGGACCAAAGTAATTAAGAGTCACGAGAATACATTCACAAGTGCGCAATGTGCATAGTGCTTCACGTTGCCCCTTCATTCCAAAAGAGTTGGGCATCAGATCCTTTTTCTACAAGTAAACTCCATTCACGTCCCGTTACTTTCCCTTTTGTTTTTCTCTGATATTATTTTCCTTTATTTTAATTTAATTTGGCCTACCGGTATTCATTATAATACCCTTTTTTATCAATCATTATACAGTATAACCTCTATACATTAGTACTCGATAAATTAATAATCTTTATAAAATAATAAATTTCACCGATCTCAACTTGGACCGGTGTAAAATATGACACAAATCGATAAAATAATAAGATAATAATATTTTAAAACTCCCATGTAAATATATAATCCCATTAAAATCATAAAATAATAATCTATCTATATATATTTTATTATATAAGTACAAACTAAACACTGTATTGTTGATATTACATTCACAATGAAAATACCTCTATTTTTTCTTAACCGTTCAATATATTTTGGTAATATAGTAAAATTATATCATAAACCGCATAACAATTCTATGAAACATAAAAAATATACACCAAATAAGATAATAAAACAATATAAAAGTCCAATTTATAAAATTTAAATAATCTATATCTTGTAAAATAAAATATTTTCTTATTTTATAAATAAAAGTAGAAAAAAAATTAAAAAAGAAAATTTTGGTAAATTAATATCTCTGTAAATTAATAAAATTTTAAAATTCCAAAATTATTAATTTATAGAAGTTTTACTGTAATACTCATATACTTGTATTATGTGACTTCGTGTTGATTGCCTTTCCATGTTATTCTTTTTGTTATCCACGGCCAACCAAAACCATGATAAGCATTAGTAGTTAAGGTTTTAATAACATTCACATTTGTATTGCATAGAGTAAAAAAAGTTATAATGATTTCTTTTTTATGATTCAGGTAATTCAGTTACTTTGGAGGGAACCCGACAAACACCTAGATACACCTCTGTAGAAGGTATTTTGGAGGACCGCTGATTTCACTCCATATTGGGATTCGAATCTGGATTCTTATTGGGGCATAATAAGCTCCTTCATAACCATATGTTACATGAGTTTACTATGGTTGTTGAGCTGAGATACAAAAATTGGAGTTCTTACATTCCAAATTCAATTATGATTTGACCACATGCTTTACAAGACAAATACGATATCTTCTTCTAGTGATTG
>JABAYD010031819.1:0-15792 GCA_014822095.1 Diplotaxis tenuifolia
TTTTTTGTTTAGTCATAAGGACTAAATAGTATTTTCATCACCCCTTTAAGTTGGTTCTGCATTTGACTGAAACTGGGATACACCAATACATTTGACTTTAATATTTAGGTTAGTTTTAGCAATTCTCCCTTGGTTTTTTGTCTATTGTATTCTTTTGTCACGTATTTTCCAACATTGATGCTTACATAAGAAATATAATTTACTATTAATGGTATTACCGTCAGCCTTTGCGCTGGTCTTGAGCCTAACTAACTGTGGCAGTATTTTAAATTGATTTTCTCTTCCAAATAAAACGTGTTTTAGAAAAATGAATTTCTTTAGTTTGGCTGTGAATATTCAAAGTTAAATGTACAATTAAGTTGTTAATGTTATCATTTTAAGATTCATTTATTATTGTTGTTCAAAAAAAAAGATTCATTTATTATTATTCTATAAAATAGTGACATAGAGTCATACACGGGTTTTTTCTACCGCTATATAAAAATCCACTTCAAACTATTTTATTTGTACCAAGCTAAATTTTATGTACAAGTGTTTAATTTCTTCATTAATCTACGCATCAATTGTATTTTGGAGATTCGAAATCAAATGTACTAGATGTATAACATTAACAAAAAAATCGTTAACCAACCAAAATGCCTCTTAATTTGTTTCCATTAGCCTTCAATTTAATGACATCAAAACGAATCTCTTCAGTTTGGATGTGAAATATTCAGAGTCAAATGATTTAATGCACCGTATAAGTCGTTAAGTGTTCTTACGCCGACACTAAAGTCATCCTTTTGCAAATTATTACGTGACCACTGTAGTACTCACTACTCAGTATTCAAAGGATGAAGACTTGGGCCTACCATTGTATCTGATAAGCCCAATATAAAAATCACAAGAAAATCATCGAGTCCAATAAAGGCCCAGTGTCACCTCCATATCTTTCTTTCACTGCGAGTTTCTCTCTGATCGGTAAACATCTCCTCCTCCTCCTCCGACTACCGTCTCTCCGCCATGCCGGAGATCGACGCGTTACTCGAGACGCTCAACGTCCGAGACCTCCTCTCCGGCCACGATCTCAACGACCCAACAACACCATTATCAGCACCCGATCTCCGTCTCCTCATAAACCGTCTAGAGTCCCATTCCCTCCGGATCAAGTCCAAAGTCCAGTCCTACCTCCTCTCCCACCACTCCGAATTCTCCGAGCTCTTCTCGACCTGCCAAGACGCCGTCTCAAGGACCCGCGTAATCTCCGACGACGTCTCGGACGTCCTGCGATTGCTTTCCGACCGTCCGATCGATGTGGAGATTCGGGAGGTGGTTGATGAGATAAGGGAGAAGAGCAAGGAGGTGAGAGGGAAGAGAGAGTCGCTTGAGTTGGTGAGTGCGATCGTGGGGATCTGCGAGGCGTTGCGGGAAGCGAAGGAGGCGTTGAAGTGTGGAAGGTTTGGGTTTGCTGCTGAGAGGATTAGAGAGTTGAAAGGAGTGTTGAGGGTTGGTGAGGAGGAAGAAGGGGAGCCTGTTGCTTATGGTTTGCTTAGGAAGGAATGGTCTGATTGTTTTGATGAGGTGAGTCAATGGGTGTCATAAAAATCTAATCTTTGTTTTGAGACGAGATGCAATGGGCCAATGGGTGTCATAAATATCTGATCTTTTTTGTGAAAGTAAGAACAATGAACCAATGGGTGTCGTAAAAATCTATCCTTTATTGAGATGAAGAGCAATGAGTCAATGGGTATCATAAAGGTGTAATCTTTGTTCTGAAACGGGAAGCGATGAGTTTAAAGCTTTCGTTTTTGTTTGCTGACTTCACAGAGTTTTTGTAGGAGGAAGTCATGTATGCTCAGGATTAGTTATCAGCTACGCGTTGGTGAGACTACTGGAATCGCTCTTACCACTGTTCTCGAGGCAATGGAGGTATGAAAGTGCATCGAATTCTATGTCTAGCGAAAATCATAACAGTTCTATTTGCTTTCATGGTGTTTGAGATTTGACTGTTCTTGATTTTTTCTAGATGATTGGAATGTTAGACTATGGGCTTGCGAAAGCAGCTGACTCAATCTTCAAGCATGTCATTACCCCAGCTGTAACTCATGCATCCACTTTTGTTGCTGTAGAAGATTCATGTAAAACCTCAGGGGAAATAGCCGAAGCGATGTTAAAGCTTGAACAATCCTCAGATCACAAGGTGGCTATTTCTATGCAACAGATTGGATCTGGCATCTATCCATCTCATGATTTTTTTCTTTTCTTTTCCTCTAGCCTATAAGTTGGTCCATAGGCTTCTTATCCTCTAAATGCTTATATTCTTGAATGCAGACTGAAGATTTGGATGGAGATGCAATATATTCAGGAGTTCTTAAGGTTGTTACATTCATTTGCAGCTCTTTGTGCTTTGGAAACGTTACATGGATCCATTCTTTCGGGAGATTGACATGGCCGAGGATGTCAGAGCTAATTATTTCTAAATTTCTTTCAAAGGTTTGTTTTAATAGCTTTTTGGTAGCGAGAAGAGCATCTTCTCCGTTGAACTTCAACTGTATGTTACTAAAACCTTGTTGTTTCCTTTGGAGTCAGGTTGTCCCAGAAGATGCTTCTAAGTTTGCCGACTTTCAGAAAGTGATTGAGAGGACCTCTCAATTTGAAACAGCTCTAAAAGAACTGAATTTCATTTCACCATCTGACTCAGAAGGAAGGCTCAGCCAATATGCTGAAAATGTGGAGGTTCATTTTGCATCAAGAAAGAAGATAGAAATTCTAGCAAAAGCAAGAAGTTTGCTGTTGCAGTGTAACTTCACTATTCCCCAGGTGAGCTTTGATTATCGTCAATGTACTACTTCATCAACCTTCTCATGTATTGATCATGATTATGATGAAATCATTTTTTTCAGGGACTTGCGACCAGTTTAAAGTCTGATGGTGCGGAATCTTTGGATGTGAACTCGTCAAAGCACATCGTTCGCTTACTTTTTTCATCTGAAGTGTGTGTGGTGTCAGAAGCTGCATCTCAACTTATTCATTTGGTGCATAAGACTCTCGAGGTATCTCTTTCGGACTTGCTGTATCCAATTAGCAATTTTTAGACTTGGTTGGGATAATTCTCTTTTTCTCCTGCAGGATGTTTGTGTGTCTTCTGCAAGGGTTGCTTTAGAGTTCTACCACGCTGCTCGAGACTCTATACTTCTTTATGAAGCTGTTGTTCCCGTCAAGGTCAGTGAGAATTTTGAAAGAAGATCCAATACTTGAATGAATAATCTTTCACAAAAATACGCCAAGTCTTATCTTTCTTCTTCCTTGCTTTCTCGAAATGTGAAGTTAGGGAAACAACTCAATGGCATCAATCAGGCAGCTGTTCTTCTGCACAACGATTGTCTATATTTGTTCGAAGAGATACTTGGACTTGCCTTTGAGGTATGGGACACATATGTGTGTTATGCCAAATAAATCGCTGTTTTGAACTTTCTTTCTTTGATTAGAAACTAACGTCTCTTGTTAAAAACTATTTCACCATCTTTGTTGACAGTATCGTGCTAGCTTCCCTAGTTCCATCAAGGAATATGCAGTATTTGCTGACATAGCCCCAAGATTCAAATTGATGGCAGAAGAAGTTTTGCAAAGACAAGTTCAGCTTGTAATTTCAAGTTTGCAAGAGGTGAGTCTCAATGGAAAATTATAATTATGTGAAGTTTTAAAGAGCATTGATTCTTTATCTGATATTTTGCATCGATCATCAGGCTATAGACAGTGCAGATGGATTTCAGGATACTCATCAAATTAAGCAATTCGAATCTGCAAAATTTAGCGTTGAGCAGGTAGTTACTCAGCCTTGAAATATCTGTGTTTGATTTATCTTACTCTCTTATTAAGTGTCAGTTTTATCAGGAAAATGCAATTGTTTTATAGGTTGTCTTTAGTCTAGAGAAAGTGCATCTGGTATGGGAGCCGGTCTTACGGCCCAAAACTTACAAACAAAGCATGTGCATGGTTCTGGAGTCAGTGTTTCGAAGAATAACAAGGGACATTCTTCTTCTTGACGACATGGCTGCTGATGAAACTTTTCAGGTAACTGTTTCCTCTTGTCTAGTCTCTTGTGGCTCTTTATAATTGGCTATTAAAACGTCTTTGCTTATTCTCTCAGCTACAAAGACTGATTCATCTCATGTTGGAGAATCTATCTTCTTTACTCGGTTCCTTGAAATCTGCAGACGAGACTTCTCGTCCTCTTGATGATCTCATACCATCTTTGCGTAAAACTCGAAAACTAGCAGGCATGTCTTTTACTATTTGTTCATTTATTTTTCCCTTGGGATTAGTGGCTCAGTGGAACTTTTGTTCCATGTCTTATTTTCTTTTGTGTTTCTCATTTACAGAACTATTGGATATGCCTCTTAAGTCTATAACTTCAGCTTGGGAAAGTGGCGAGCTTTTTAGTTGCAATTTTACAAGAACAGAGGTACAATCTTTTCTTAAACTTGTTTTAGCGTCATGAAGATATTCTGAAGTTTTTGTAATGATACGTGTTGCAGGTACGAGATTTCATCAAAGCTATATTTACAGATTCGCCGTTGAGAAAAGAATGTTTATGGAGGATAGAAGACGTTAGCTAGTAGCTGGAGTTGATGAAACTAAAACAAGCTTATAGAGAAGAAGCTAGTGAGCGTTATTGTGACAGAAGAGTCATGTGAGCTTTGTATCATCAACACACTTCTGTAAGAATATATATGTAAGAGAGCTTGGCTGATGAGTTTAAGTTTTCAACTAATCTTATGGGCAATGAACAGTGTTCAGTGTTTGAATCAACTTGTTTTACTTCGTTTTTCGTGGACATACTATAAATTTTTCATTTCGGTTCGATTTTTGATGGTTTTATACTTTTGCAAGTTTCATAGAAACAACTAACCAACCAATAACCGTTTGTAAACTGGAATGAAACTGAAAATATTTGAAGAGTTGGTATACTTTTATTAGGAAGACAAAACCACTAAAACAAAAGTGAAGAGCGATGTAATCTAATATCACTCCCAACAAAGATTCTCTGATAATGTGTCTATATGTTGGGACGTACTACATATGGATGGTTCCTGTCTCTTATCTTACTTTCTTTTTAAAGAGAGAAGCATTCAACGGTTCGCAATCCAGGAGTAGAGAAATCAAGTCACACCTTGGATTCTTCACAACTCATCCTTGGCACTACCACCATCATCACCTCCCATGAGTTCTTCAAGTGAGAATTCATCTTCCTCAATCACCTCCCCGTCTTTACCATCCCACGGCTTTGTCTCAACGATCTCAGGTGTTCCGTTCATAGGCACGTTTCCTTTTCCACCGGCTCCAGCATCCTTCACAAATTCTCTGATGTAACACAAACAAAGGTTAAGTGTTACAAGAGTGTGGAGAAATCCCTAAATTGGATTTTGATTGAGATCTCTAGTTGAACAAAACTTACAAGAGGTGTTGTAGCTCAAATGCGCTTTTAAGAGGAGCATATACTCCTTTCTTCACGTTCATGGCTACCATTGCTGGATAACCGTATCCTCCCACGTTAACCTTCTTCTCCAAATCCGGCTGCGTTACTGCCGCCACCCACAGAAAACTGCAAATTTTACATGAGATTATCAGTCTAACTTAAACAAGGATTATTTCCTGAGATGTAGATGAAAAATAAGGTCCCTTGTCCAGATGTTATCAAAGCAAGTCCTAACACTTCTATGAGTACCGTAGACCTCAACTCTGTGTTGATTATATCGATTCAATGTCTGCTAGTTCTTTGACGCAACTTTCAGGTAGACTTAGATTTACTCAGTCTAGGTTCCAAAGGACACTAAAAACATCAATGCATTCTCTTAACATAGAGGAGGCACTAAACAGGACCTTAATGCCATGATGCAGCAGCGAGAAAAAATATATCTTAGCATACCTGTAAGGATGTCTCTTAAACTTCTCTGCAACGGATAACAACATCTCGAGGTACTTGTTCCTTCCTTCAGCTTTGGAGTCGAGAATGTCAGGTAGGAAAGAGATAAAGCAAATAGCAGCAGAACCACACTTCTTTTCCATGACATCCTATACAATCACCATAGAACACATGTCAATGTCTTGGAGCAGAGTACCATCTAAAAGAGAAGTAAGTGATGTGAAAACGATACCGGTCCTGTTAGTTCAGTCACTTCAACAGGCCCAGCACTAGCCTCCACAAGTTCTGTAGCAAAAGATTCTATAGCTGACGCAGATCTAGCACCCTCATAAGCATATGGGCTGCTCTTGTCTACACCAAATACCATAATAGTAGGGAATCCTTGCACCTTGAATCTGCTCATAATCGACTGCAATGTATAAAAATATTGGTCAGAACTCTTCACGGGACCAAATGATACAGGAGTTTTGATACAAAGATATAAAGAATGTAAACATTTATAGTTATTACCTGCTCAACATCACAATTGACATGACCTAATTTCACCTTCCCCTTCAAGTTCTTTGCAGCCTTTTTCCACTCTGGGGCAAGCTTTTTGCAGTGTCCACACCTTTTGGCAAGAAAGGAAAAAGAAACAATGTGTTACACCTTCGGTTGCAACAGTGTAGTTTAAAGGCATAAACAGTCCACAGGGTCAGTAATCACAACTTACCAAGGTGCGAAAAACTCAACGATCCAGAGATCATTGCTTTTAATGACCAACTCATCAAAATTGCTAGAGGTCAGTTCTACAGATGCACTAGGCTCAGATTTCTTTTCACTAGATCCTCCTCCATTTGGTTTACTTTTTCCTTCCAAACGGTCAGTCAGAAGAGCCTTAATCTGAGAAATAGTTAACATCAATCAGCATTCCTGAGTGCAGGAAAACGATTTTTTGGTAGAAAAAAGTACTATATGTGCAATGCAAATTAATATAACATAATGACCACTTATGATTCTTCAATTTATATTCACTAAAATAGCTAAAACACCATGGAAAAGTTGAAAATATTCAGCATTTAAAGATGATGAATCCATTCATATCATCAATTGCTACCTTTTGTATCTTGAAATTTTACATTTTTAAAAGCAAAACTGACAAAGTCAAATAATCAGATCAGTATTATACTTAGTTTGATGGACCATCACTGCGATTCAGCTACATAGCTATGCAGTACTTCAAGAAGGTATAAAGAGCCTTACAAGATTTCTACATAGTTATGGCATATTACTCAGGAGATGTAATAAGCTTCTAACTAAAAGTAAATAACAGAGCAGCAGGAAACATTATCTACATGTCTTTAAATTCACCCAATCATGTCATATGATAATAATCTCCTAATAACAGAAAAAAAGAAGTAATTAAGAATCAACAAGAAGGAAGCATGTAAACCAAACCTGCTTGTAGGCAAAATTAGCAATGGATTTAGCATCTCTAGCCCCTTGGTAATCAACAGGAGGCTTTCCAGGAACAAAGACCTTAATAGTTGGGAACCCTTGAATCCCATATTCCTGTACATATTGTAGCGAGTGAGAAAGTTAGAAGCTTTGGATGACCACATCACAAGACAACATGACAAACCTGAGCAGCAGACTGGTGAGCGTCTGCATCAATAGCTGCAACAGTAGCAACACCTTTCAAAACACTAGCCACTTTCTCCCACGTTGGTGTAAGAGCTTTGCAATGACCACACCATGGCGCAAAGAACTCTACCAACACAACTCCATTCGAATTCAGAACCTGACACGTTTAACACCATCAAATTCTCATTCCGGTTTACCCAAACAACAATTTTTTTTTTTAAATCATCCAAAACTAAACCGGATCTATAAACCTAGTTACCTTAGATTTGAAGTTGGAAGCAGTGAGCTGAACCACAGGCGACGAAGATCCGTAAAGAGCATTGGTGTAACTGAAGAATCCGAATGAAAGACAGAGAAGCGCGAGCAATGTTAGTGGTGATCTCTTGTACATTGTTTCTTCTTCCCCTAAATCTCTTTCGTTCACTTTCTCTCGTGAAACTGTATTCCCTTTTCTCGCGATCCTGCGAAGCAGCTGATTTAAGAACACAGGCTCCGTGGAGCTACGTAGGTTGACCAATCATATCGTGACACATCAGCGGAAGATGGCCGTGTTTCCCTTTCTGCTCAAAGACTCTGACGTAGACAGAGGTTTATTAAAAAAAAAAAATTCTTAAGATTTTCGTTTTGTTAAGGGAATAAATGACCTTTACAATCCCACAAAATGGAACATAAAAGAAGTAATAACCACTGAACCTGATTGGTTGAACATCTGAAAAAAAATCTAATGATGTTAAATTTTGTTTTATTAACCAATTCAAAAAAACGTTGTTCATGTCCTATTTTGTTTCAGCCATGGATGAAACTAAAAAGAAAAAAAGAGTATAAAAAGATAAACCATTTCCAAGCCCTCCTTCCAAAAAATTAACAAAAAGGGAAGAGGGATCATTTGAGATTGTTAGATATTTGATTCTGAGATCATGATGCATTTTCAGATGAGCCCTGCTTTCCTGAGTTGTCCCGTTGTGAGAGATTATCTTCCTGTTTCTTACTCTCTGAACTTGAACTCGCTGCATCAGTTTCATTACCATTGGACTGGGCGGCTGAATCAGAGCTGCTTACTTGTGATGGGTCCTGCACTTCAGACTTCTCTGTTCCTTCAGTCTCTGAGGTGTGGTTACCATTGGAGAGAGCAGTTGAGTCAGAGCCGCTTAGTTGTGATGGGTGGTCCTGCACTTCAGACTTGTCGTCTTGTTTCTCAGTCTCTGAGGTGAGATCCTCTGCAGCAGATTTACTACCGTTGGAGAGAGCAGTTGAGTCAGACCGGCTTGGCAAATGATTTGTAACAGGTGAGGCATATGCAGTAGTCAGATAAGGCATGGTCAGGCCTGTACCATCGTAGGGGTTTAGTGGCAATGAGTGATCAAACTTGCAGTTTGCTCCATACTTGCAGAATCCTTTCTTGAAGTTACCACATGCTGGTTGTCTCTATACACAGCAAAAGAGCATAGTCATTAGTACTTGGCAGTAAAAAAAAAAGAAAGACAAGAGAACTTACTGGTCTAGCTGGAAGAACAACAGGGTTTAAGAGATTTGGTGGTGATGGAAACATTCTTTCTTTCGGATGAAAGTATTTGCAATCATCCCCATATTTACAAGTGCCAGTATTCATGAAGAATCTACATTCAGCTCTTTCAGAAACACCGTGCTGATGC
Organism: Diplotaxis tenuifolia; assembly: GCA_014822095.1. Lineage (NCBI taxonomy): Eukaryota > Viridiplantae > Streptophyta > Magnoliopsida > Brassicales > Brassicaceae > Diplotaxis > Diplotaxis tenuifolia. Next base: position 9,181 of record JABAYD010031819.1, read on the forward strand.
GATGTCACTGCCACAGGCACTGATGCACTCGAGCTGGAGTCAGGTTGAGTTTTCATATTATAAATGGGGTTAGTTCCAGTCTGCACATGGAAACAAAATAAATAAATGGTTAGATTTAAGACAATATTTTGCTAAATTTGGTTTCTATGATGGGAAGTGCCAGAGCCATAGTATAATTTCTATCTATTTTTAGTGTCACGAGTAAAGATATTTAAGACTTACCATATAAGTAGGCCAGCCTTGAGGAGGCATAAGGCCTTGAGAGGATGCAACCATGAAGGGCATATAAGCCTGAGGGTGAGGAACTTGAGGACGTGGCATAGCTCCTCCATAAGTTCCAGGAGGTGGCATGACTCCATATGTTGGAGGAGGCAAAGATATCATCGGCAAGCCACCCGCATAAGGAAAACCGACAGCAGGAAAGCTAGACATTCCATATGTAGCAGCATGTCCATTATGAAGCTGAGTAGTAGGATGAGGATGATGGAATTTGCAGGCAACTCCGAATCTACACAATCCTTTCTGCATGTAATAGGGGCATGGCTTCTCACCCTGGAGAGACAAAAAAACTTAGATAAAAGTTTATTGTAAAACAATGTAATTGGTGATGTAAATCTCTTACCTGTCGCATAGGGTAACCGAGGACATTGAACAGCACGGGTCCAGCACCGTTCCTGTCTTTGGGGTGGTGATATTTACATGTTGAGCCGTACTTACAAGCTCCCGTCTTCAGAAAATACTGCGGATAAAATTGCGTACAGAAGAGGCATGTGTTCGTTATCACTTTTGAATAAGAAAAGACTCAAGGTACCATAAATAACAAATGCCCTTACATATCATGTAAAGAAACTCAAGAAGAAGTTTAAGTAAGTACTTTACTTGATGCATTCACTCAGAACAAGTTTAAGGATTACCTCACAATCTGGCTCGCCCATCCTCTCAGGCAGTTCGTCTCTTTGATAAAAGACACCCTTCAAAAGAAAAATATTACAAACTATAAGCTAGAGTAAATAAGGAGAAGAAGAGTAAGCTAAAAGTATGTCACACCTGTGGAAGATGAGAAAGAGGATGATTGTATCGGCAGCTGTTTCCATAGCCACACTCGCCAGTTCTTAGAAAGAACTCGCAATCTCGCTCACCTGGACGATCAGGATATGGACTTGATTGCTCTTCATTAACTTTCATCCTAGTGAAGGTATCTACAAATATCATAACACCGAGAGAACATGAGAATCATATAACTAAAACACCAGAGGAAGAAGATAATGGACCATGTCAAACGTGAACAAACCAATCAAACCCTGATACTTTTAACAATGGATACGTTATCATAGAACAACCTACATGATCTACCATAGGTTTAAAAAGAAGCATTCAGAATCAATGATCCGACAAGACGAATCCAACAAGATAACTCGAAAAGACAAAAGTAAATCACACTGAGAATTTGAATGATCAAATACACAAACAAAATAATTATTTATATAGTAATGATCGTCAAACACATTACCCAAACAAACCGTTTTTAATGGATCCCTGATGAAAAAAAAAACAGTAACTACCTTCAATGTTCTCGGAAGATCCAGTAGAGTTCTGAACCTGCTTAGTTTCAGACATGGCTCGGCACAAGACACACAGACACAAAAGAATCAAAAACTGGTATTGGTTTTGTCTTTAGAGGAAAAACCAGAGCAGATCCTATTTTTGAGTGTGTAAGAAAGAGCGATGATCACAATGAATAAAAACAATAAAAGAGGAAAAATATGTGATTGTTAAATAAGGAAATAGATTTGTTCCTTTTCTCCGATCAAAGATCAAACGAAGAACAAATGTTAAAACTGGAAACGATCTTAGTTTTAACTTTTCGTTCCCAAAGATAAATTTATCGTTTGAACGAATCAAAAAACAAAAGAAGAAATTTTCCGATTGGAATGAAATTTTTTCCCAGAATCTGAGAATTTCGGGGGGAATTTTCGGATCTTCCTTTTTTTTTTTTTTGCCTTTTTTCTCTCACAATGTTATTTGTGTTTCAATGTGAAGCGATGAAAATTAATATTGGATTTAAATAAATATTTATAACACTGCTTGAGTTTATGAGTCTTTGCCCCCTCGTGTACGGATTAATAAATTCCATCGTTACGTCAAATGACAATCCTATCCTTCATCAACTCATTTACGCGTGATTTTAATCTTCAATGCCGTGGTCTGATCTCAGCCGTCAGATTCGAACCTTGTGGGACCTCTGAACCTTTATAGTTGATCAAATTTCAATTAATCAAATAAAATTAAAAGCGAAAGAAAATGTATTAATAAATTGTGGTCTTCTTAGTTACTCCTTTTGTTTCAATATAATCCATTTTTTTTTAGAATTTTCACACATATTAAAAAAAATATATTAATAAATATCTCATTTTTAATTAGTTATTTCCTATAATTTTTAACCAATTGAAATTCAATAAACATCATTAATGCCATAAAAACTTACAATTTACATTTATTATTTACATTAAAAATATGAAATATGGATTTTTTGGAAACAATCTAATTCATGTATTATATTAAAACAGAGGGAATAGATAATAACATATTATAGGTTTCTATAGCACATAATTTTAGGATTTTAGGATTACATTTGATAGTTTATATAGAAACTTAATTTGATATTTATTGTACTTAGTACTCCCTCCGTTCCGGTTTATATGCCGTTGTAAAAGAAATTTTTCGTTTTAATAAATGTCGTTTTATAATTTCAATAGAAAATTTATTAACTTTATTCACTATTTTATTTCACTATTCTAGTTTTCTATTGGTTGAAATGTGGTTAAGTGTATAGGTAATTGTGTTTTTATCTATAAAATATGTAAAATTAAATATTTTTTTAATCTCTGTGTAAAAACCCAAAACGACAACTAAAGTGAAACAGAGAGTAATGTTTTTTGTAAACACTACTTTTATGTTTTGGGATTTATTTATCAATAACAAAAATTTTTACATATACACATATTTATATATTTTTATAACTGTAAAAACCGCACTACAATTAAACCGTTTTTCCTGCACCGCTCAAACCGCAGTCACCATTCGGAGCCCTAGATTGGAAGCGCTTTATTCGCATCTAAATGACGGTGCTTGTATGTGGGTCATCTTCTTAATTATATCTTCCCCACTAAAACTTACTTAATGCAATTTAATTTGGAATGCTCAGAATATCAAAGTTTTTAATCCTTAATAAAGGACCTAGGGACATTTTAAATATGAGTAACCATGTCAATATTATAAGATTGTTTTTAAGCTCAAGCTGATTTCTTTCCTTTTTTTTTTAATTATATGCGTTTGATTTATTATCACCAGCGATTGTATTAACCTTATTAGTAAGTCGACCGTAATCAACTAATATGATAATTTACTATTCAGAAATTCAGGAAAATAACCAAAAAGGAAGAGAAGAGTTGTTGGGTACGTTCGTCATTTTACTGTGGAGTAAGGGAGAAAACGCAAGCGTAAACAACAAGGTATATTATTTAATGAAAAAGTGAAAGACAGATTTAATATTATGATACAAGTATGCTCTATCAATAACAAATTGTTCAAATTGGGTGTTTAAAAAAAAAATCAATAACAAATTGTTCCTAGTGTAAAGATGCTCTAGTATACTAATCTGCGGATTGGACCCGTTTATTTCAAATGTAGAAACCATTCACACTGGTTCTTTCATTTTCTTACTTCCAAAATCCTTGAGTTTATATCTCTGATGAGCTCTCCAGAGTAAAAAAAAAAAATCTAGATGTTGAGAGCCTTTGATTTTCGGAGATAATTGATCGGTTAGAAAAACATAGCCAAGTCCTCACTTAAAGAGACCCGAGAGACCAACGACAAGAAGCAATTGGGTAAAATAACACTGAATGAAGTTTGGCAGAATCTACCAAAAAGCAATTTTGCAGTATCCCATCAATTGTAATTGATCATAAGACAAGAGTAAACTATATAGGTCGAGGATTACACAGAGATCATTGTCGTAACACCATTCCTAACCATAGTTGGATTTCACAAGTAAAAAGAAAAAGAAAATAACTTTAGTCAAACTGGATTTAGATTATATTCCAGGGACAAAACTGCAGACAATATTCGTGGACAGTTCGATTTTTGTTTTTGGAAAAGATATTAAAATAGATATCTCTTAAAATAAGAAAATAAACACAGCCTTTGGGACCAAGCCAAGTTGATTTCAGGCACAAGAAAATCTACTGCATCATGTGGAAAACCTTATGCAGGGAGCAGTGTAAGAGCAATGATACTGATTACTGACCCGTCAGTATTGTGCCGCGTAAGCAGAAAGGTGGCGATTGTCTGTGGTAACGTCCACTTCATACGTGCACGTGGGGTTTTGACGCGGTTTGTTAGACCGGTTTGACCGTTTGAATGACTTTAACGTCAAGAAGAGTTCTTCTCCTCTCACTTTTCTGGTACAGATCCCTTTATTTTATATTTCTTTTTTCTCATAATAAAATACTAAGAATATTTATTTTAGTTTGGTAAAATCCCAAAATGTGTATGTGTTCTAAATGTTAAACAGTCTAAAGAGTGGAAAACAAAATCTAGGTTATTTTGTTTCAAATTAAGCTATGTTTTTGTGATGTTTAAGTAAGCAAACACTGTAAATGAACTGATTTGTTTTTTCTGAGCCACAACATAATGACGGTGAGTTTTGGCAAATCCGTTTCACCAAGACGTTCATACACATGTACCGTGTTAAATAAGCAAACTGTCAATATGATAAGTTTCACAAGAAACATATTGGAACACATAACTTGATAGAAACGGAACCAGCCAAGGGACTTTGGAACAAGACCTTTGTAATCCGGTGCAATTTTGGGGTGGATAGGCTGCCTTTTTTACACAAACCCGCTAATGGGCCAAATGTTATCTTTAATTGGGCTGAGCTTATTGTATTACCTTCTGTCTACTTTTAGGCTTTTAGCCCAACATTTGATCGCTTTTTGAGAGCTTATCAATAACATCTGAACTTTGGTACTCAAGTCATGACCATGAGTAATGACAATTGATACTGCCATGAGTTTATGTAAGAATCTGTGTCAATTGTTGTTTCAAAGGAAAGAGGATGGCCAATTTTACACTTTGGTGCGAGTTGTTGCATAGAAGTATCAAAACACATTCCTGTGAGATGTTGCAAAGAAGATGCATCATGTAAGTAAAGAAAGCTTGGAAGATATCGACCATCTCTTGGGTACAAGAGACATTCAACAATACATATCATATGCAGTGAACCTCTCAACGAAACAGATACAAAAACGAGACCATGTATGTTTCAGCTCTAAGGTAAGCAAATGTGATGATTCTCAAGTTCTATGTAGCAAAAAGCTAATCCAATGAAAGCATATATATATATATCATCACCGTCTTCTGCTCCCTCGATAATCCTCCTCACCCTCTTTGTCCTTCAATAAACCCAAGAAGGCGAGAAAACCAAAGAAGAAGAAGCCACCAGACCAGTTGCCTCCACCACCTCCTCCTCCACCTCCATCTCCATCATCTCGCGGTGGGAAACCGTCTCCTCCATCATCCAGGCTTGGTGATTTCTCCTTAGCTGAAAATTCAACAAACCATGAGTCCTCTTTCAAAACTTAGTTCAAATGATAAGATAAAGCAAGTATCCTGAATAATACTATGATAGATCACGACCTCCTCGATAACACAAACTTGGAGAGAAAGATATGGGATTGGACAAAGAGGTTCAGAATATTTACTTTCAGAACCGGTTTATTTCTAGAATTTCTTACTATATATCTAAGAGAGAACTTTGATTCTAATAAAGACCATCCATCAAACAGAGGAGTTGTCTTTCTTTCCTCTAATAAACGAAAAGCAATGTTTTGTTAGTTTTCTAGAATAAGAAAGCATCTTGGTAGATATTCCCTAGAGGTGTCTAACATACTAGTTCAATCAGATAAACAAATATCTTTGAGTTGTGAGGTGTCTCAATACATAATTTGCAGAAATGCATTCGAAGCTTCCTACAACTCCTCAATCGAAGGGAACATGTCTATGGTGACATTATTACAAAACAAATTAGCAGACAGATTAAACTCGACTTACAGTGGACAGGAGCTTGTGTTATTGTCGGAGACTCCCGAGTAACTGTCTGTGTCTGACCTTGACTTTCACTGCACTTCGCATTCTGCAAGGAGAATTCACAAAGAAGAAGAAAACTATCAGTTTGATGATAGAAAGTGGTAATGACAAGAGCTGAATCAAAGACACATGTGATTGTCGAGATGTCTTACAGCTGCAGAGTTGCATATCAAAAGATATCGCTTTCGAGTAGTACCCAATCCCAATCCCACCGCACTTAACGAGGAGACTCTACTTTTCCTTTCGATTCCTCCGACCAACCTTGAGCTACGAATCCGCAGGTTTTCTACATCGAATCATCATGTAAAGTGGTTCAATCAAAACCATCCCCCGTATGTGATTAGGTTTAACTATAAAACCCTATGATAGAAACTACTAAGAGAGAAATAAAAAAAATAAGAAGGAAGAGAGAACATACTGTTGATATTGACCGAGAGCGGAGAAGCTTGGAAGATAGACGCC
>JABAYD010031831.1:0-19692 GCA_014822095.1 Diplotaxis tenuifolia
CAAGAACTCAACTCACAAACTCTCTTAAGGAAAATTCACTAAAAAACATTAAGCTCTCATACAATCACAAATCTCACACAATCACAAAAACTCATCTCACATCTCATAAGTTATACCACAACTTGATATCTCCTTATATATAAATTCTAAATGTCCTAAACTCATTAAGATTAACATAATTGGATATTTCCTATTCTCAATAGAAGTTAACTTATTTCTCAAGTTTCCTATTCAGCTTAATCCAACACATCTCAAAGTGAAACATTCTTCTTCTTTACGTTAATTGTTCAACTACTGTATATGTATGTATATCTTTCTTTTTAAATACAAATATTAACTTTTGTCTTTGATTTGTCTGGTTCTTTCAACTTAATTTTCTAACTGCAACACGATACTAACACTTTCCATATATTTCTCAACACTTTCAATTATTAAGATGTTTTTACCAACCCTTAACCTCAGAGACACAATGTACTACTGTAATAGGCTCTAAGCACGAAACTTATGAGACCTTTGTCAACAGTGATATGTTTTTGACTCCTAAATTCTTCAACAACTAGTCCTTTGTCCACGTGCTATGTAGGTAAAGCCTCAACAAAACTGAGTGGCTTTGTGTCCATGTTTCAATAAAAAAATCACATGTATCATATCTGTCAAAATCACTGAAGCAATCATTGTATAATCATCAAGATTCTTCAAGAGCAAGATAAGAAAAGGAGGTGTTGTTAACGGCTGTATTGCTTGTACTTAGCGGTGGTTGATATTTCTTCCTTTTACCTTGGCTTTTTCTCAGGTTAATACCTCAATAATTACCGTAGCTTTATCCCAGGCTGGGGATAACAAATTTATGTTTGTAGTTAACTGGGGTGAGATCAAACTAAGTTTGCTCTTCCAGCTTGTGCTCAGTCTACAATTATGCAGGTTGATATCTCCTCCGAATTTTGATGCGTGTTTGCCTTCAGACGAATACAAACTGCTTTCTTATCAATACATGGTCTGGATTACATAAAAATGTATGCGCTAGTTTATCAAGAAACATCTATAAGTTCCTGCTTAATTCTCGTTACATTCGCTTCTTCTATTTGAAGTTAACTGTAGTTTCACAAGCTGGGGGAAAAACGAAAATGACACCTAGCTGCATTCAATGGAGACTTCTATGATGCTTTTACAATACAAATGGAATTACTCTCAACACTCCATCAACCTTTTTTTTCTTTTTTTTTGAAACACCAACACTCCACCAACCTAAAGGCAAGATGAACCATACAAATACAAAAAAAGAAGCATGAAGTGATAGAAGAACTTGGCAGTATTATTTGTAGTTACCTAAATTCATGCACCGCAAAGAATGTACATCAGAAGTTGAGGTATGATAGACAAACTCAGAAACTGATGGTTTAAGGAAGTGAAGCTTGAGGGATTTGGGGGCTGGACGCATGACTTAGGCTCCTTCTTTGTTTTCTTATTTTAAGTCGCAACCAACAATTTACAGTCAACAAGTTCTTAAAAAAGCCTATACTACAACCAATCAACATTTCATCGTTTTGTAGCAACCAAAGTATTTGAGCACAAAGTGCTGGCTTAAGGCTTGAGATCACAAGTTAACGGCTTTGGCAGCTTCTAGCTTAAGACATGAGAGGTAAGCGAAAAGAGTCTCAGCATGTGACCCGTAATACTTTGAGAATATCTGAGACAATCTTTTTGTAGTCTCCCAGGCTCCACTCGAATCACCAGATGCAAGCTCAATCGACGCAAGCTTCACCATTTCATTTCCAATCACCACGTGTTCATCCCCATACAGCCTCTTTAGAATCTGCCACCAAACCCAAAATTTATCTCATCTCACAAATACACGGGGGTTGATATTCAAGCGTACATTTCTTGGATCGTAGCAGTAGAACTACCAGTTAGGATTAATGAGATTTACAAAAGTTTGAAGGTGGCTTAAGAGGGATTTTTTTCTCCATTTTCAATCATTAACTTATGTTTGTGGTCTAAGCCGAAGCAGAATCACTATATTAAGAGTTTACCTTGATGGACGCTTCACAATGCTCCCTTGCACCCTTCATTTCTCCAGCTAAATAGCACGCCTGAGCAACCTTATCCTCTGCCTGAACAAACAGAAACATGAAAATGTGTACCGTGTCTGTTTTTCCTGAAGATAAGCATATTCAATGTATATAGCAATGCCTCGTGTCCTCTAGCATAAATTGAGGAACTTTGACTCACATCGGCAATGTCTTTGTTATACATGTGAAGGGAACTCCTGAGCACAGCGATGGACCTTAAACAATCTGATAATACAGAAATATTGGCACGTCCTGAATTCATCAATTCTTCCCCCCTGCAGGCTCGAGAGATCCATGTGTTAAAGCGAAACTGATCACTAATTATTTAACTTGAAGCTTCAAGTAAGAAACTGGTACCTTCTTAGGTGATTCCAAGCTTTGTTCACCTCTACATGAGAGTTTTCCACTTCACAGCGCGATCCACATTTCAAACATTTATCTGCTTCTACATGAAGAGAACCACTAGGTTTAGTGAGCAAACTTGAAGCCACTTCACTGACACCAGCATAGACCTTTTCACTCACCTGTGAAAGAAAGAAACACAGTGAAAACCAAACTAAACTCTATTGGTATCAAGAAACACTGACTATACCCTCTAATAAACGTCAAAAGCACAAGTGAACGTTAAAATAACACCTTATCCACGGGGAATTTTCTTAAAATGGACTCTACGGAAGTCAAACCCCAACGAATAGACATTCTGTATCGCATTACCAGAAAATGATGATCTAGACTTTTTGGAGCAGCCAAAAAATGATTTAGCTTCTTGGACTCGCATGCAGCCACACCACTATCTAAAACTACGCCAGTACAGCTTGTATTGACACAACAATATCCATTAATAGCAAGGTCCGATATATTCATTTTAGAACAGCCACGGCACCGACAATGAAAAAAGTACTCCTCTTCAAGAAATCTAATGCGATCTTTGCAATCCCATTTTCCGACCTGTGTATAGTAATGCATAAAGACATTTTTAGAAATATGAACTTCAAAGCACACAGCAGATATATGATGTCGACCAGACTGAGAAATAGAGAGAAGGTGGTCACAAAATACCTCAGGACCATACGACAGCTCTAGGGGGCAACCCACGGGAACAAACTCTGTTGTTCGCATAACAAGTCTACGTGAAATGAAATACAAATGGATGTTCGGCTTGCAGGAATGATTGAACAAGCTACCCATTTTATAAAGAGCCTGACCAACTCTGATCTGTGGATAAAACAACGATAATAAATGTAAAAAAAAAAAAAAGAGTTCTTGAACAAGGTTCCATTGTCCCGATCTCTAGTAGTAGGTGGGCGCTCAAAAAGCTTCATAGAAGAGTAGCTCAACATATAACAAAACCAGGTTACAGATAAATTAAAGTAGTTTCTTTAACTCTAGATTGCATCTTTGAAAGTGGTAATACCTAACTCTAAATGGGTTCTTCAAGAGGGAGATGCATCAAATAAATTCTCATAGGCAATACCTCTGCCAAGACAAACCTGCTCTAAACTCTGGATCGGCTCTTTTGCTGAAACGTTCCCAGATGAGATGCACTTGAGAGAATCGCCGCTGGATTTCATCCGAAAAACTGCCATAGAGTTCACCTTTATTTGTGAAAGCAGTATGATAGTCTACACAGAGAAGAAAAAATCAAGACAGTGGTCACCACCTCAATAAGTAAACTTTCATTAGAAACATTAACTTCAATGTACACTGCTGTACTTGTGATTTAGTCTAAGAAATCAAAAACCAATTTAAAGCACCGTTTATTACTAAATTCCAGTGGAAAACACATCACAGAAAGAAGAAAGTAGAACTTCTAAGCCTAAGACATTAGCATTCATTTAACTCAATATGTTGATGCCTGCACAATTATCAGAGAGCAAAGTTGTTGGGGAGGGAGATGAAGAGGAGAACCTGTGTCACAGAAGCTTCGCAGACTGAAAGATCAGGGCAGCAAGATTTATTAAGGCACCAAATCAACACTATGGAAAGTAGATGCAACTCCAACTTGCTCTCTGGACTCATCTTAGAATAGCTATGGGAAAGATCCTGCATAAGACATATATTCACTCATTAGATTTTCTTTGACTGTTGCAAAATGATGGGAAAAATTCTACAGTCAAATGACATACTAATTTCTCTTGAAGGTTGGAAAGATCCGTAGGTGTTTCCCCTTGATTTATCACCTTCATTATAACTCGACCAGCTAAAACAGTATCAGATGGCAGTACAGCAGGCCAATTAGCTCCCTGACACTCATGCTGGTGCTCTTGAACACACTCAGTTTCAGAACAATATTTGACAGCTGATGTAACGCTTTTAATATGCTCCACAATATCATCAGGTAGGTTCTGAGAAAACTGATTCTTGTCCATCTCATTTGTGGATAGAACTCCACCTGATTGAATTTGGCAGGACTCTGAGCAATACAGAGGTATTGAGCATGATGGACATGGAACAGCATCAGCAGGCAAGTCGTTTAGGCAAAAGTGGCAATGTGTTTCCCGGCAACTTTTTGATATGACCTGCATATATGAAGTGGCATCACCATTGAAACATGTTGAGTAACATAAGAATAACATGTATAATTCAGAATGAAACAATTTAAATCGTCACATTATTCAGAAAACATATTGTTTGAAACCCGATAAAGGTGTATCAAAGCTCATACCACACTAAAGGGTTCTTCGACATGTATGACAGAAGCTTGTTCAACATCACATTCCGATACCATACCCCTTCCTTTCTGTTTTGTGGATAGACAACGCAGCTTTACTTCACTTTGCACGTTCGGTAGATAATCTACAGACCAATGGGCAGAGACAGGTCATACATATAATCCAACATCCCTCCCTGAATCTAACAATGGAGAGAAACCTCACCAACAGCATCATAACTGCGTGTGTTATCCGATGTTTGATGATTCAGATAGTCTGGAAAGGGGAGCAGTTCGCTCTGTAGCTGCTTCTTCCCCGCCGGTGATGACTCGAGAGACAGAGAAACCGTGATGTCACGAAACGCATATTTATAGTTTCCAAGAAGAGTATTGAGTTTGCCTCTCCTATACCAAGCCTGCACAAAAATATCATTGAAAACTGAAGCAAAAAGCTGGAATCAAAAAAGGTTGAAACCTTTGCGTAATAAGGATCAATCCGAAGAGCACGATGACAGTCCCGCAAGCTCTCTTCGACAAGCCCCAGATTCTAAAGACATGAGAGGTAAGAGATTCACTCAGTGGTGGAACCTTAACGGGAAAAAGGAGAGGGAGAGGTCACTTACATGAAGGGCATTAGCTCTATTGAGAAAGAGAGAAGCAAGCAAGCTCTTGTCTCCATCAAGGGAGTGTAGAGGAGCAACACGTAAGGCTTTAGAGTAGAAGCGTAAAGCATCGTCGAAACTCCGGCTACGGAAACAGAGATTTCCGCGGCGTTTCAAGTCGAGAGATGTCTCTTGGCTCTTCCCACAGCAACCCAGATCAGGATCCGCTAACTCACTCACCGCCTTTGAAAGACAAGAAAAGAGAAGAGCAGTGAATACTTAGAAGCAGAGAGAAGAGTCAGGGTTTTAGGGTTTAGGATAAGTTACTTGTTGAAATTGGGGAAGAACCAGAAGGAAACGGAGAAGGGATGAAGAAGAGGAGAGGAGATCATCGACACTGCTGCTCTTCACCGTTTGCAGAAGACGCTCAGGAATTAGCGATTTCAATGTCTCCATTTGTTTGATCTCACTCTCTCGCTTCCTCTTCTTTCTTCGGTTTAGTTTTTCTTATGTTTGCTTTTCGTTCAGATATTTTCCCGTTTCTTTGAATTTTCAATTTGGTTATCGTTTCGGTTTTGAATCGGGTTTTACTGATTTAAGGATTTGTTCGTTTGCTCTTTCATGTGGTTCATGGATATGATGACTGACTAATTAGATCACAAAATACTCTGTTTTTTTTTTTGTGTGAGATGAATAATGCTTTTATAAATAGTTAAAATTGATCAAGGCTGTTTTCAAAATGATATCCTAAGAAAGAAATCTTATATAGTTATCAGAAACATAATGCTAAACGTACTTAAAAAAAAAGGGGTATGTCTATCCGTAAAATACATATTTAGGGACCGTTACAGTAGTTGAAGAGATTGAGCTGAATGACCGTTAGAGTAGTTGAAGAGATTGAGCTGAATGATTCAGATTCCTTGATCTACCTGATTATGGACAATTTAGAGAAGTAATGATAAAATCTTGAAGTGTCTTGTTTCGTTCTATCATTCTTCGTGACTCCATATAATAATTGATAATAGTTATTGGAATGTTCGAGCAGAAAAGAAGTATGATTTCAAATATGGAAAGTTGGTCAGTCCAGTGACGCTCTAGGTGATTATATGCATTATGTGTTAGGAATTAAACCTACTCTGTGCTATAGAATTTGGAATAAACTTGATGCCAAAACTTATCTCTCTTTTGAATAATATCTTAACAACAAAATATAAAGATCACAAGGTAATAAACAAAACAAAAAACTTCTCTTATTGCTAATCTCGTTTGATCTCTCTTTGTGTCTTTTATTGCTCTTGCCTCTCTCTTTTATCGGATACCAAATAAGGTTGCACAACTTCTCTATTTATACACAACCAAAATCCCAATGTCGTATGGCTTATGTAAATGATCATTTTCCCAGCTGCTTTATTATCTTCACGTCTTATACGTAATATGGAAATAATCCCACCGACTCACGATTTTCTATTGTTTGCAGGATAAATTGGATTAGGCCAAAACTCCATCAATTTAGGCCCACTAATCTTACAAACTCCACCTTGTACCTAAATGTTTTCTCCTTCCAACATATCAAGCCCTTGACGTTATCGAAAAACCAAAACCTTCACTTCTTGCAATCTTCCTTCACACAATATCAAGATGCCCGTTCTGAGAACTCCTCACCTGAAGATTCTATTTACGACAGCAACCACCGGTGCCTTTCCCGTCGTCTCTTCTACACTCCAACCAGTGAATTCATCTCCCTTGTGATTCTCGTCCCGATCTCATAGAAACCAAAGTCAGAATTTGGCTCCACCGCTCCTGGATCCAAGCTTGAGTCTTCCTACATCAGTTCCGTTTTGACAAATCTGTTACCCCATCTCCGTTCTTGAAATCGTTTATCTCACCAACAAATCCTCTTGTCAATGTTTTGACAAGTTCACTGCTTTGACTTCTCCATGAGATCAATCAGACTTTGGTGACACAACCATCCGTCTTTCACCGGCCTCAGGTCGCAACGCCTCCACCGTTGATCAGACTCGTCAATTTTTTTAGATACCTTCCTTTGCCCTTTTTCTAAAATTGATCTCCTGAAACGAACTCCTTCTCCTTTTGTTAACTCTTTATGATTTGTTTATGAATGAATAATCCCTAGCTCATTTGATGCAGACGTCTCTCCACCATGTAGCTTCTTGTGGTAAAATCTCTTACCTTTTACTCAGTCATAATCATAAGAGCAAACCTGTTAAAATCAAAACTGTTCTTCGTTGGATTTTTGTAGACGGTTTCTTGCTACAACCATGACTTCTTCAGGTAAATTAATTTCTTCTGATTTTTTATACCTTGAGATGATTCTCCGGCTTCTGTTGAAGCTCCCTTTTCCACAAATTTCTAACTAGTATTTTGAAATTTGCAGACCTGATTTTTTATAGACGATGTCATCTACAACCACCATTACTCAAAGGTATATATATATATTTTTTCAGACTTTCTCTTAGTGAACTTGTGGCTCCCTTACATGTTTACAGAACACGCTTTTACCTTTCTCAGCAGTTAAGACGATGATTCACGCTGTGCTTCTCTAATAACCTGAGATACTCGTCTCCATTCATCATTCTTGATGTTTAAGAAATAACATATGTCCTTACCCATTCTTATTGTGCGAGGTGTATCGATAATAAAGCCTACCTGTGACGTTTTGCTCCTATTAGTGGAGATTAGGAAGTTCACAGGAACGCTGCAACTTCTGATCAGGTGCGCTTTCTTTTAACCCCTCTAGATGATTAGTCGTAGCATGCATCTTGTTTGATACATCTTCCTTCCTTGTTGCGGTAATGATAGACTTGATTCCTTCATCACTAACTTCGAACTCGAACCCTGTAGTTGATACCTCCTTATCTAAGTTCATTGCATAATTTGAGTTTGAAAAACTTTCATTGCAAAACTCTGAATCCTTCTTGAATCCATCAAGCCTTTGATTCTCCTTAGTTGATGGTTTATCATTACTGTTTTCTTCATCCGTTGAAAGATAACAGTTATCTAGAGCCTGCCCATTCTGAGCTTCTTTATTTGACTCGTATTTTTCTATTGAAAAAGAGCCTCCACCCAGAGCTGAAGACTTTTCTGTCCCAAAACCATACGGACTTGGCCCCTGGATTAGATTCTCACTAAAACACACCTTCTTGTCCTTCTTTCGTCTAGCTTCCTTCTCAGCTTTTGGAGTATCCACTTTATTCTTCACAACTCTTCCTTGAAGAAAGTACAACCCGTCTTTGTATTTTCCTGAAATTACTTTCTTCTTAGCTTTGTAGAACTGAACTTTGAAACCGTGTCCTACGTATCTGCAACCAGATTTTTCTAGCATCCCATAAGAAATCAGATTCCTATTCACTTCGGGCATGTATTTAACATCCTTGAGTGTCACTTTAGAACCATCTTGATTCTGAATCTGAATCTTCTACGTTCCTTTGATGCTACCTTTAGTGTTGTTAGCCATTAATACACTTCCTCCTTCGTACTTCTTGAAATCAAACAAGACTTCTTTGTCATATGTACTATGGAATGAACAACCCGAATCCATGATCCATTCCTTGCGTGTATCTCGATTGCTAACAGTTAACACCAATGGTTGTGTACGTTCCCTCGCAAAGTTTACAGAATTTGGACGTCTCCTTCTTTCGGGACATTCCGACTTCCAAGGGTCTTCTTTTCCACAAATAAAACAACCCGTGTTGTTCTCATCAGAATGATGATTCGGCTGAAACTTTCCCTTGCTTTTTGATCTTCCTCTCCAGTTATTGGAGTTTCCATTACCGTTCCCTGACCTCTTCTGAGTTCTTCCACGTGACTCAACATACAAAACTTCCGCATGTGATTTGCTTCTGTTAATTAATCCTTTCTGCTTAAGTTCCGCTTCTTTGGAATAAGCTGAAGTTACAACTTCGTTGACGGTAAGCGTTTCTTTCCTGGTCCCGTATTGAAGTGTGTGGACTAATTGTTCATATGCTTCTGGAAGTACCGACAATAGTTGAATTGCTTGATCTTCATCTGATATAGTAACTTTGAGACTCTCCAAGTCTTCAATAAGCTTCAGAAAGATATCCACGTTTTCTTCTATCGTCTTGTCCTCTTCCATCTTGTAGCAAGAGAATTGTTTCTTCGAGTAGATTCTGTTGGGAAGAGAGTTCGTTTGATAATTTTTTTCTAGGGCTTTCCACTTCCCCAATGCAGTTGTTTCATGCATAATCTTCCTTAGAATAGAATCACTCAAACATGCTCCCAAGAGACTTCTTACTCTCAGATCCTTATCAGCCTTCTTCTGATCAACCTTTGCATCCGTTCCTTCTGCTTCTTTTCCAGATTCTGTCAAGACCGTAAAATCTTCCTTAAGAACCGAAAGTAGACCTTGGATTTCCAGTTGTCCCATCATCTTGAACTTCCACATCCCGAAGTCACCTTTGCCATCAAATTTCTCCATCTCAAACTTTCCTCGAGTTGGTTCCATAATTCTAACTAGCACTTCCAATCAAACCTGGATTGCTCTGATACCACTTGTTAGGAATTAAACCTACTTTGTGCTATAGAATTTGGAATAAACTTGATGCCAAAACTTATCTCTTATTCACTCTCTTTTGAATAATATCTCAAGAACAAAATATAAAGATCACAAGGTAATAAACAAAACAAAAAACCTCTCTTATTGCTAATCTCTCTTGATCTCTCTTTATCTATTTTATTGCTCTTGCCTCTCTCTTTTATCGGATACCAAATAAGGTTGCATAAGGTTGCACAACTTCTCTATTTATACACAACCAAAATCCCAATGTCGTATGGCTTATGTAAATTATCCTTTTCCCAGCTGCTTTATTATCTTCACGTCTTATACGTAATATGGAAATAATCCCACCGACTCACGACTTTCTATTGTTTGCAGGATAGATTGGATTGGGCCAAGACTCCATCTATTTAGGCCCACTAATCTTACATTATGGCTGATATAGTGATATGTAGATGCCGTCTTCTTTGTTGTTTTGTGTAAAATAAATTTTGCTCGCCAAATCTTGGTTTGTTAATGAGTGAGAAACACCAATTTTCATCCAACATGCCATGATTAACTCTTGATGGGTTTTCTAGGTGATCTTCAAGGATCTGGTTGATCCAGTGGCCAGTGGGTGCTGGTGAAGGTGTAGACTCTATTATGTGTTAATAATGTCTCCAAAACGCAGCATATTTGAGGGCTTGGTTGTTGTTGAGTTATTTACCCAAATGTCAATGCATCCAGATTTGGCAAGTTTTCAAACAATGAGATCCCTCTAATGAATCGGTTTGACACAATTCAGGAAATTACTCATATCTTCAATTTTGCTTGACCATTATTTCTGGTTTTGAGTTTGTTGGATCAATAAAAAAACCCCGCTTGATATTGATAATTGATTTTGGTGCTGGTGGCTTCATGGTTAGGCTAGAAGTGGTGATACTCAAAATCCAATGGGCCTCCGGTTCGTAGACGACATAATTTCCTAGTTTGAGATTTTTGAAATGATACCATTTTTTTATTCAGACTGGAAGGAATCCGATTAGTGCCTAAGTACACCTCCGCAGAAGATATTCACCCTATATTAATTTACGGTGGCCAACGGGATTCGAACGCAAATCCGTATTGAGGCAGAAGCTCCCTCGAGACCATTAGACCGTCCTCGCTTTGTTGATCGGAGAATTCAGACTAGTAGTTTCATGGCTAAATCTCTCCTGGTTAGTAAGATATGATGTATTTAGTGCATTTTTTTTGGCAGTTCGCACCATTGAGGATATTGCATCACGTGATTATCTATACTAATAAAATATAGATATATGCCTCCACAGTCATCCACCTCAGCAATGGAGCATGAGGGGGTTTTAGGACACGTGTCCTCATTGAGATAAATTATTTTTCGTTTGTGTAGAAGTTAGTATCGTTGACCTTATGTTTGGTAGTGGCCATATTTTAGATACGATTGTATTATCTGACCCAAATCCTCTTTGAAAATTTATCTCTACACGGAGAACGAAGACTATATTGTTCCGCTTCCCTTCTCCTTGCTACGTTTAAGAAACGTCTAACTTTCAATCAACTACATCCTCTTAAATGCATTTCTAAATTCTTATCAAGCTCTCTCAGGGACTATATATATTTATAAAAGATGAGAGATCTTTCACATTTATAAAAGATGAGAGATCTTTCACGCACACTGTCTTGCTCCTTTAAGATTATTGAAACCAATCAGTGTAAGAGACCTACGAAAATGATCACAAATCTCTCATAGAACCAGAAGCAACCGGAGAAGGCAGTGGTATCAGAGACGCCGACGAGTCATCTCGGTTTAGGCTGTGAAGAGGGAGAAGAATAAGGGAATAGCTACCTCCGTGCAAGTCGACGAGCCGCCAACTCAGGGAGAAGAAGAAGAATAAGGAGTATCTGATTGGAGGGTTCTCAGATCTCAGTATCTCGCACTAATCTACAAAATCAGTGGTATTTGCACACATTAATTTTTCTAATTGCTCTTTGGTTGATTTCGCTAATTAGGGTTAACTTTTCGTTTTTTTTCTCTGATTCTAAAGATGATTCGATGAGTGTTGATTCTGACATATTCTCCAGAATTTTCAATGAATTTGAGAACTTTCACCAGAAAGATAACTCTCTGATTGTATTAGCAATAATTCAAGGCCAATTAGGTCTTTTGCTGAAAAGACTGCTTTTATTTTGGTTTGATAATAATTTCGTCTGCATTTTTTTTTGCTAATTCTTTTATGTCTCCGGTTCAGAAGTCAAGGGGGGGGAATTAAAGATGCAAAGGCGTTCTGGATATAGCAAACTCCATGTTGTCATCTGTCAAATCTCACTCTGCTAATGGGGTTTCTCCGTATGAGTTTGTTAATGCTTTGGTCAATGGGTTTGGCCAGTCTTCACAAAGGATTGATGCTGATGAATCTACCTACCCATGTATCTATCAAATGGAAGGATGTTGGGCTTGCTGTCTGTTCTACTATTTTTGTATCATGTGGTTGTTCCACTATGTGAGTTTTCATAATACAATAGACTTGCTTTGCTAAATTGATGAGCATGTTCTGTTTTAAACAACTGTTTTGTTTTGTGATCAGGTTGGAACCTATGGACACTGAATTGAAGGAAAAGAATAGGGCAGTCTTCAGAAAACGTACAAAGGCTGGTGAAGGCGTTCGTCAGGATGATGTAAGAAATGTGTTTTGCAGACCCCATTTTGTTGTTGATTGTATTTTCCAATGTGTCATATGTGTTTCAAGTGAACTAGAAACTCATTACGTTCCATATCATAACCTTCTTATCCACCAATTTTTTGCAATCTGTGAATTGAGAAACAAAATAATTCTTATTGCTATTTGTTTCATCACAACTTTTTAGAACATGTTCTTAACCAAAATCCATTGTTCTTTGTCAGGGAAACAAAGTCGTCAACAAAGCTCTCCGCTAAAGCCATACAATATGCTCCTTTCATGCATTAGTATTGCCAATCTTCGCATTTGTACGTAAATTGGTTTTGTGAAACGGTATCTTTCCAACTAATAGTTGACTAAGTTACAATCTTTCGAATGTCAAGAGAGAAATCATGAAGAAGGCCAACCTAGATGTTTTAAAGAGGTAAACATCCCTACATCAAACTATCAGTGACCTTTTCTTTCTAATCTCTCTTTCTGCAATTTCGATTTAAAAAGACAATGTTTTTGTCATTCTCACTGTTTTAACAACGAGTTTATACCTGCATCTTGACCAAAATCTCTGTTTTAAACAGTATGTGATCAACGCGGGCCTTGGTTGGAAGAGAAATATGTTTCCCTGTGTGTTTTTTCAGATCCTAGGAAACTGCTCCTCCTGAATGCCACAGCTATTTTGTTCTTTAAATTCACGATCATTTAGTTTCAAACTATTTCCGCTTAAAAACTCATAATTTTAATTTTTTTAAATTTATATTTTTAATGAGCATCTTGCGATTCGGAATTTTTGAATCTGTTTAATTGATTATGATTTATTCTTCACATGATTTTCAGGTGACCCTCATCCCAGCCGCCGTGAATGTACACTTATTTCCAACTACAAGCCTCTGCTCAAGGCAGGTTCAATGTATTCCCTTAGCACAGCGAGATGCTTGGCCTAACCAATACCGACAGCCATCTTCCAGGTAATCCTCCTATTCATCAATATAGTTGGATAAGATATTTAATGCTTACTCTCACATACATTATTGGTGAGCTCACCCGCTGTTAAGAGTATTGTGAACAACCTTCCAGAAGATAAAAACCATGTAATGGAAACCATTAAAATCGATATGTGGCTCACTATTTCATACTAAGCTCTCCAATCGATATCATTTCACAACCAGCTTAAAGCCATATGTGGTGATCCAAGGGTTGTTGACACAACAAGCATATTCCCAAAAATTGTGGAAGGTATTTACTTATTCCTGGAATTTGACAATCTACTATCTAGCTTTAATGGTTTTCAGTTCTACATGTTTATAACGCTGTATGTGATTCTGATATTATAAAAATGTAGAAGATTGACTTTATCAGCACCGGGAAGGTCACCGCCCACCGGCATCAAGGCGGACAATGGGTGGTGTTAAGTGTCTTGCTCCAAGTGTACTAAGAGCTTCAACGGATTGTGTCAGCATTTAATTGCGTGACTTGCAACAATACTAATGATGTTGGTTTCCTGTGGTATGTAGCACCTTATAGCATGTTATCTTAATTTAATTGCACAGAATGTCAACACCCACAGAGATACGTCTGGCTTTTGATACGTGTTATTTGACTTCTACCTATCGGGTGGAGATGACCATTGCTGATGATACTGCTGAAGGTTTATTCGTTGGTTTTCATGGGGGTTAATGACGAAACTCTATAACTTCAGAGCCTATGAAGCTGGACATCTATTGATACGTGACTATTCTATCGCATATCATCATCCACCAGTTTGCTCCGCTTATGCTCTAAATTAGAGCCTCTAATACACTTTCAATGAACACTTGGTCACTTAGGAATGAGAGGGTGTGAACCCGGAGGAGACACAGCTTCACTGCCAATCATCATACGTTCATAATCTCATGTACCTGAACGAAGGTGACCGTTTTCCATTCCCTGAATTTGTTGCCGGTGTAAGCTTGGTCCATATTCATTCCGCTTCCTTTAGTATGAAAATAATTATAAATGATTAGGTTTGATTACGATGGCAACGATGAAAATGGAGATGATATGCCTGGTGGCAACTCAGTCTATGACTCTCTGCTAAATTGGCCGTTGGCGGTAGCAGTCTTTAGGAAGCAGCGACTACAGGAGAAGCTCCAAGTGGTCCCGGCACTAAGAAACCTTCAGAAGGAGCATCTTCCAAGATGGCTAAGAAACCATACATGGCATAGCTTTGTTTCGTTCAGGATATCTTCAAACAATATGTTTAGATTTAAATAAATTGATGTATTTATCGTATGTCATTTACTTATTAACTTCTAAGCTCCAGTTTATAGAAGCAGCACCCAAATCAATTTTACAGAAAAAGGTTCAACAAAAACGAATACGTGTGCAAACTGATTTAAGAACATGACTAAGTTTAAATATGTTTATCTTTAATTTTTATCAATTCATTAAATCACTAAAGGTCCAGTTTATATACACATGATTTAGATACAACTGTAAAGCAAAAGGGTTAACTATAAAATAACTTAAAAGTATACGACCGATCTTGAAAATATGTCAACGTTTCATTTAATTGAAATTTTATCATACCATATAATCACTAATGTTCAGTTTATATAGTACCACTTCAATTTAGCTTGAACAAAAAAGGTCTACCAGAGAATAACTTAATATCATACGAATACGTATACAAGTGATAAATTAACCATACTGCAGCTATCTTCCCTCTTATGCAAAAATTATTATACAGGAACTTATACAATTCATACCAATACAATTTAATGATGAGAATGCCCAAGTCTGCCGGACCATCTATACAATTTACATCCGTTCAAGACAAGATACATGGTATAGTCTTTGTGAAAGCTATATTTTATCAAATGGTATAGGTAAAATAAGCTTCACAAATAAAATATTTAGCTAGAGTATATTAAATCACATGTGTAAATTGTTGGAAACTGTATTCCACCAAACTGACTAATAAAGTTCTCTTCATATTTTAGTCTCAAATCTAATACAAGATACATATAGTAAGAGGTTCAAATACTTTTATGTATGTATTCAAACTCTACCTATTTAAAAATAATAATTTCAAACAATGATACAAAATAAAATTTTATTAACTAAAATACTAAAAAGTAGCTTAACATTACTAATCTATAATAAATCCGGCGCGTAGCGCCGGCCGGATCCTAGTTATAGATATTTTAGTCATCTTTGTTATATGCATCTAAAAGAAATATAATTTAATATACATATATACAGTAGAATTTCTATTAATTAATAATGTTATAACTTTTAAGGGTATGATTGGAAAATGTGGAGTAAATGAGTGGAAAAAGAAAAGAAAAATAAAAATGGGAGAGAGAGTAAACTAGAGCAAAAACATTTACTCTTTGTTTTAATGGGAGTAAATTTATTAGTGTATGTTGAACAAAAAAAATTATTAATGTGTTTTACTCTCTTTTAACAGTAACTAGAGGTAATGGGAGAAAAAATATTTCCACCTGATTGGTAATATTTCAGAGTAAATCAGAGTAATTGTATTTTCCCTTCATTATTTACTCTAGAAGTGCCATACAATCAGACTCTAAAATTTTATTAATTTATAAAGATATTAATTTATGAAAAATTTATATTTACTAGAGTCTTTGTTCGCGCTACGCACCAAAAATGCGTATAACTATATTTCTTGGATTGAAATTAACAAAAAAAAATATAGAAAATGCTATTGGTAAGTTCAATAAATATTTTATTTTATGTCTTATAACTTATTTTGTACTTGGGTGAGAATTTAGTGAATGTATTTAATATTTATTTTTAGTATTTAATATTAACAAAATCATAGGGGCAGCTGCTCCACCCAAAACCTATATAGATTTGCCCCTAACTATAGGTATATTTGTCATCAACACCCATATTTATTTAACCATTTTAAATTATCACAGAACACAGAAGATCCTATAATTAATATATCAAGTTCTTTTTTTGAGGATTTTCAGTCATGTCAATTCAAGCTCGTATAGAATTATATATATATATATATGTGTGTGTGTGTGATTTTTATGATTTAGTTAAGAATATATACATTTATTTTACAGTATTTGTTTTAAAAAGATACATATATTAATACCATACATTCTTTCTGTTTCACACAAAGTGTCATTTTATGATTTTTTTTTCAAATAGAATATCATTCTATATTTCCAATGTCATTTTATATATTTAATTTATCATTTTATTTTTTAAGTAACCAATAGAATTTTATTTAAATTATTTTAGTTGAGTGTATATTAAATAAAAATATGATAGTATATTTACAATTTTTGTAATCTTCGTGGAATGTATATATTCTTTACGAAACGAAAAGAATATTATAAAGAAACTAATTACACCCAAGTTTTATTAGAATATATATAACTACATATTTTACTCTGTATTTTTTTAAGTTAGAGGTACATATATTACTAACTTATATAATATACCGAAATATCATTATCCAAAATACTTTTTAGAATATATATGACAATTTCACAATATTAGTATACGCATGAAAAAAGAACCTAAAATATGTAGTCTCAATGAAATATTCGAGTAAAACACAGGCAGAAAACTTAGTCCAGCGATATAATGAGTAATGACCTAGGTTTGCCAACTGATCCAACCGTATTCTTAGAGCAGTTTTTTGTGATTCATTAGTTTTTTCAGTAAATCTATAACTTATTTTCTTAATACTAAAGTAATTTGGGTTTGGTGTGGCTATGTTGGTTCATGATATAATTTGGTGATGACGTAATTAAAATTTTAAGCTAGCATAATACAAATCATTTTTTTAATATATTCTGTCAAATTTTGTTAAGGAATACATGTTAATAAATCAAATTTCGTATTAATAGTTTTTTATATATATGAGAAGCTGTAGAGCTTTTGGCTAAGGGAATTTATCAATTTCTAAATATCTACTCTATTAAAACGGACTCTTTTTTTTTAATCTACTGATACATGTTGTCATTTAAATTTAGACTATTTATAGAATGTTACAAATAAATAAATAATGCAAACTATATAGTTGATTGGACAACGTTACTTAAATCAAATCGACACGATTAATATATGCAAACTAAATAATTAAATGAAACGTTACTTTAAGAAATGGAAATCTAATAATTAAATGAAATTGATATTTTCAGGTGTTTAATATTTTTTAAAAGAATTCATTATTAATCACTTATTTAAATCATGTACTTAAAAATGTTAATGTATTTTAATATTAAAAAACAATCACTCTGTTTTGATAAATTTCAATCGTAAATTTTATTTTTTAAATTAAATGTAAATCAAAACCAAAACTTAAATCTAAAAACTAAAAACGCGAATTATATTTTTGTTTTTTTCGTTACAAAACAAATTATTGCAATTTTTTTTAAAATCTTCTTTTCAATTTTAAATTAGATGTTTGATTATTTAGGATTTGTTTGTTGGTAATATCAGTTTATAATAATTCAGCGGATCTAAAAACTAAAAACCAAGACCAAAAGATGAAAATAAAAAATAGAAATTTAAAAACTGAAAAATCAAAAACCAAAATTTAAAACAAAATTAAAAAAAGAAAATTGAAACTTAAAAATAATACAAACCAATCATCACCACAAATTCCGGACAACTGATTTTATGCCAAAACATATTTTAAATAAAGACAAAAACTAATTATATAAATTTGTAATAATAAAAAAATTTCCGTGCTTAAAAAATGCGGGTCAAAAGCTAGTTTTTTCTTATGGTTAAGTAGTTCTGTTTCTTGACCCTTTTGTTCATGCGTTGGAATACACATTATTATTGGGACAGAATCTAATAAACATAAATCAGTTTATATGATTAACACCCTCCGTGCACACAAAAAAGAAGATAAACAAATTCCAGTGAAAATAGACTTAAGACTGAGAATGGCCATAACCACCTAAAAAGATGAATTGTGTCAAAAGCATATTTGCTTATTGAAATCATTAAGCACATTAGTGCGCGTGCTTACTTTAGAGTGGTATTAAAGTCAAGAATGAAGGTGTTTTTGGTTCATCTACCATATCTCTCTTTCACACTAATGTACACATGATGCATGTAAAATTCATACTCTTAATCAATCTAAGTTTCAAACTGCTTTAAACAAACATATTTCTCCACAGAAAAAATGTGAGTTTTTCTTCATAAAAATTAACCTACTGTGATATCATGGTCTAGGTGTCAGGTTCATCCAATCACTCTTTCCAATTTGATAAGTAATCAGCCAAGGTATAGCAAATAAGACCATTTAAAGTTCTGGTGGAAATCCCATGGCCATGTTTAGATACTCCATGTTCCATATTTGTAGGAGAGCAAGTGATGAGCACTAAATATGAGATTCAAACATTAACATGTATATTACTCCAGAGTAAATATCAAAATTTGGAAAAAACTTATTTCAAAGAAAGAGCGTTCTTCTAAATTGTAACAGTTATCTGTAGAAATCATAAATATATACGAAGACCACATGTGCTGGAAACATAAAATTTTATCACTAAACCAAAAAAGTGTGGGTTAATTTTAGTAAAAGCATGAACTACGGGATATAGCATACGTCATTTGTCCTTCCGATAGACAATCGATTTGACCCTCTTTTAGCTATGGTATATAAGTGTTTTTATAATTATTTATTATATTATATAGTAGTATTAGCATATTTATAGGTTTAGGAGTAATTTGGGAGAAATTAAGTCTTTGGAGCATTTTGGAGCATAAATGGAGAAATCATCCGAAGGTGGTATCGACCCTTGCTAAAAGTCGACACGGAGAGTTAAATATCGATCGATGCACACCCTGTGACATCGATCGACATTGAAGACACAAAAGTCCATTACATGATTCAGCCGACTTGAAGCCCACAACTTCATCTATTTACCAATTTACCCCTGGCGAGTTTTAAACCTAGTATTTATACTTTGCCAAAGTGTTTAGGGCAAAGAGAGTTTTCTTGTATTCTTATTTTCACCACAAAAGGTTTTTAGATTCATAGGTTTGGAGAGAAGATCATAGAGAGATTTGTGATTGGAACTCCATTACTTCTATCTATTTTATCTATGCAATTTATTTACTTCTTTTGTGTTATGTCTTACTTAACCATGTCTGAGTAATTCACTTGTTAGATTTAGGGTTTAAA
>JABAYD010031855.1:0-13048 GCA_014822095.1 Diplotaxis tenuifolia
TATGATATATAACAGGAACTGAGTTTTTAGATTCCACCAATTTCATCAGCTTTATCACCATGTTGCACATCATAGACATCAATGACTTAATCATTAACACATTCTATTTGATTAACTTGAGTATATAACAAATATACTTTAATGAGAATTTTTTTTTTAAAATCTCAATTAATATTGTTACCGAAATTTGAGGAGAAATAACCTAACTAAATTTTCTTATTAATGTTAAACTACAAAAATCCAGATATAAATATTACAATCACATGATGTCATAGCAATGATGGAGGATTCAAAAGCATGGCCAAGTTATTCAACGGAGATAACGCAGTTCACAACAATGCAGAGTCAGTTTCAAGAGTTCCAGATCGTTCATATTCTGAGGAATCACAACAAGACAACAGATGTGCTTGCCAATACTGCCCAAGATTTTTGTAGGAATCTTAATTTTGTTGGTTATTCTATTTCGGTTTAGATGCCCAGACAATCTCGAGTTTGAGTGATTGAACAACATTTTGAGGTAAAAAAAACAAATATAGCAATCACTTTTAGTTTCAGGCTTCTACTTCTCCTCTTTTATTAAATAGATACATAAATAAAAAGCAGGTTTCCTAGTTGGTAATCAGTAATGTTTCTGATAAATCTTCGGTTTGCATATTCAGTGTCATGTTGTCCTTGATTATCATGGTGTATTCATCCGATATTTGCTAGTTGCGTATAGAGAAAATTAAATAAACGCATTCACTTTTAGAAAAATATATATTAAATATATTAAGATGACAAATATATAAATTTAAAACTATTTTGTAAATAACTAAATTAATAGCCATAATCATGTAAATACAAAAAATATATAACAATAAATATAAATAATAAAATTAATAAAATATATGATTATATCAAGAGATTAATATTTTGGATATTAATACTTGAAATCCGTTAAAACGTATGTGTACACCTCATAATATCCGCCTAAACGCTATTATGTGCATGAACTATTTAATCTACATTAAACCTTGTATAATATGAAAATGGTTTTGATAAAAAAAAAAAGAAATAGTACAATCAACTACTATATAACACGCCTTAACACCATATAGATAGGCGCACACACCGCATATTAAAACATAGATAACTTTAATGCAATATTTATACTATTAAAACAGAATCATCATAAGATTTTACTTATAAAAAGTTTTTGCACCTATTATTAACTATTTATTCTATTTTTGTCTTAACTTTATTTTTCTAAATAATTTCCATTATTTAAATAAACTCATATATTATTCTGCATCTGTCTTTATTCTACCCAAGGAACTAGATTATCACTACATACAATAACAACAAACATTAAACTAAAAATATTCCCAATGACCATTCAAATATTTATCATTTTAACACAATTCATCATTGTTTAGTTAATTTTTATTACTGTGTAGTTTTTCATAAATAAATTACATTATGTTGTGTTCATAATAGCATCAGCTATGAAAACCTTCATCAGCATGAAAAAAACTAAAATATTTTTTTTGTAATTTTTATTTGGTTTAGCAAATTTCAATTTCTATTTTCAGATTGGTTAAATTATATTATTAATTAAAGTTATTCGTTAATTAATTTTAGTTAAAATACATTCAAGTAATAAAAATTGATTTACTAAGTAATTCAGTTAATCTAATACATTTCCTGAATATGCATATTTTATGGAAATTATACAACAAATTTAATAATATGAAAATATGCTTATTTTGTTTATTGTTGAGTTAAATTGCAACGCAAAAAGTTAGAAAATTAATTATTTATGATAGAAGTATAATTATCTACAATTTTTTTCTATTTTTAAATTCTACAGTTGATGTGAAACTTTTTATATATTTATAATTATGTTATTAATTAAACTTTATTCTTGTATTTTAAGAATTGTACCAAAATGTAATACCGTTAGTTATTCTTGTATTTGAAGAATCTTACCATAAAAATTAAAATTCATAAATGAAGTGGTGCATATCATAATAAGGCGAGATGCATGTCATTTTTTTATAATAATTCATGTCATTATTTCTTATCAAAATCAATGTCCTGATGGCACATTACAAATCATATCTCAAATATTTTAAGGGATAGCAAAAATGTAAACTGCATAAATGAAACTGTACATGTCATAATAAGATGAGAGCATGTCATATTTTATACTAAGAAATGTCATTATTTTTCTTTTAAAATTAATGTCGTAATTACACATGACAAATCACTTTCCAAATAATGTCTAAGTGATACTTAAAACTAATGAAACTCGCAAACTGTTTTTTATTAAGTTCGTTGTAAAAGGGTCTTAAACTATATACTCAAATATTTTCACCTATTTAGCTGATTTATAAAGATCACATCAAAGTGGCTAATAGTGGGGTTTTGGGTTTTTCTAGATTATATCGGATTTGTTATAAACGAATTTTTCATTAAATCTAAACTGTGATTATATACGGGACATCAGGTTTACAGGTGCGACCACAAGTAAGAGTCGGACACTTCATAAAACTCTAGTAGGTTTATCATATGTGGATGACCCATAACCGAGATAACCGACCAAGCCCATTCTGTGTAAGGCATAGGCGGTTTACATGTATTCCTATTTATCTATGTATTCCTAATTCTAGTAGGTTTATGTTTTGGATAATTTCCTAATCCTACTAGGTTTAGGATATCTACATTTCCTAATCCTAGATGACTTAGGATTTGTAATCCCTTATATATAAAGGGAACCTCTATTCATTAATGATAACACACGAATTTCCCCCATTCTCTTCTCTAATTTACAACAGTTCCATATGTATCAAGGCCAGATCCCACATATTTTTCTTTGGCTAAGTGCCACAATTGTTCACACATGTTAACGCTGGTGGCGGTATAGCTCACCGGCATCATCACTATTCTTCTCCCTTTCGACTTTTTTCGACTTATGCTTCTATTTGTCCGTCTCCTCTGCTTCGTGTATCATGATCTCTGCTTCAGATCCATTGTATTCCCCAATGGAGGCATTTTGTTGGATATCAAATGCATGCTTGATGCTCAACAATGTTCCGTCTTTCATTCAGCTCACCACATTAGCTACCGTTACAGCTCGCCTTCTCCGTTATCAAGACCTGTGAGACACACTTCTCTGGTTAAACATATTCCCCAGAAATTGTTTCCCCTCCCATTGCAATCAACTTCCACTATTGGTGTTTTGGAGACCTGCATCACAGTCGACATCCGTCACCGCTTCTCTGGTATATCTAATTGTGGTTCATATTTGGTGGTCCTTATAGGTTTATTAGTGTCATCTCCCAAGACGTTTCCCACACTGCCTTCCTCCGTATCCCTTTGTCACATCCAGCCATCGTGCTACTACATCTGGTGTTGCCCCCCTTATTTGAGATAGATGGGCTTGGCTCATAATCTGGATAATGAGAGCCCTTTTTCAAGGTTCTTTCAGGCTAACAAAGCTCATGATTCGAATTGGATGGGCTTGGCCCATTATTTGACTAATGATAACCCCTTATCCATATTTTCAGCAACTACAACTACTTTTCACATCTACAAATTATGATGATCACCAATGAATTCTCATCTTAATTAAATAGGTTCGATGAAATTTGCTTAAATTTAGTTTAGATTAATCTTTTTGGCTCCGACATGGTAATGCCCCCTTTATTTTCAGTATGACCAGTGATTTTATTGAAATCTCCAATCATAAACCAATGCTCATTTCGTGTCGTTGAGAAACGCGTAAAACGTTTCCAAACTTGATCTCTACGTTCTAACACAAGGTTTCCGTAAACAAACGTCATAAATACTTTTATTCCATCAATGACTACCCCAACATCAATCATTCTATTATTCAAAAAGATCATTTATTTGAAATTCATTCATAGAAAATAATGCTAAATTTCCGCTAAGGTCAAGTGGCTCAACAGTAATAAATGATCAAATCCTAAGTCGGCCTGAATATTTTGCAACAACAGCCTCTTGTTCTTCGTCTCAAAAAAGAACACAAGTCCTAGACGATGCTTCTGAAACATCTTCATAAGGCATTAAACTGTGAGGTCATCCCAATCCCTCAACAGTACTAACTGACTTTCTATACAATCATTGTTTGACGAACTATCTGTTGTCTTCTTTGAGCCGTGGCGATGACGTCTTGATTTTTAAGATCCTTATGCTATGTGAGATCCAATAGATGTAGATCATTCGGACTCCATAAGCTCAACCCCTAGGAAATCCCCTACAGAGGAACTCAAGTTTTTTTACTTTGAAGGCCTAAGGGAGCACTTGATTTGACACCAAGTTTCATGCTCCTTGCCGCTTTTGTTTAAGATTTGGATCCCTTTTCAACAATAGCTAAAGCTTGTGGACGCTTGTCTTCTGACTCAATAAGCTCAACCCCTAATAAGTCATCCTCATTAGCTTCAAAGTCCATTACTTTTCCATCATGTTGATCCACTAAATCCATGTCATTCAAAGCACCAATGATCTGATCATCTTTATTAAAAGGTTACTGAACACTCAAGGGTGAGAAAGAGAGAGCTCGATATGAACTCTTGTTACGGACGATAATGTTATTGTCTATTAGATGATCAACTACCGTCGGAGTCACGATTGTACTGGCCAGACTTTTGTTCATAAGAACCTCACCACTCTTCTGCTTCTCATTACTTTGTGGAATGTTAGACATTAAGCCTGATGTATGTTCATAAGGAACAATTTCTCGTGAAGTAACGGGTAAAACATCATGATTCTGATCAGTCTCATTAACAAAGTTTCTCCTCAGTTTTCTCTCTATGTTTGTTCCTTTTTACGGTCATATGGACCTGTACCATACCGAGCACCACTGTAGCTATTACTCCTAGAGTAGTTATCCCGATGCCTGATGATCTTATCAAAATGATTGCCTCGAAGACTGTTGTCCTCCCAAGAAAAAGGCTGAAGAAAAGCATTCTCATGATGTCTCTCTCTTGTGTCATGTCCTATGGTTGGTAAGGGAGCCATACGAGATTGCAAGTCTCTACTCTGCAGCAAAGACTGGCAAGAGTAATGCTCATTTATCCGAGAGTCTCTGGACAAAGGCTGGTGATTAGGCTGCTCCTGAGGTAAATGCACTCACGTGAAGACACTAGGACATTCTGTCTGAGGCTGAAGTCGAGAGTGAATGTTGATAGAAGGACAATATCCTTTTTCGTGGGAAAGTAAACCACAAATGAAGCAATGTTTGAACAACATATCACATTTTTTTTTCAATCGTAACCTCATTCCCTTCAGGTGATTGAACCTTCCTTAAAAATTTTAATGGCAGATGTGAATCTATATCTATGAGAAATGGCCCTTAGATAGCTCAAACGTGTCGACATGACCAATGTTTCCCCTCCAATGTTTTTCAAGTTTACGACTGTCCACAAATGTAGAGGTAACCTAATCAGCTAGACCCGAAAAATTGATTATCCATGGATAATCATCATGAACAATGTGTTTCCATCGAACTAATAATAAAAAAATAAAGTTGTACTAGAATAGACCCTGCTGAAGAACATAGTTTAGGTCCTCTTTGGAAGTGAAGTTAAACAGAAACTTCTCATTTCCTAAGTCGTTAGTTGTGATTTTGTCCTCCATTCTCCATGGAGATGACATCATCTGAAGATTTCATTTTCTTTGGATTGAGGATCTTGCCGATTAATGAAATACGGAACTCTTTGATCACATGAGAGCCATCTTTTCCCGTAAGCTTTGTGGATTCATCATCATCTTCATAAAAGAATCTTTTTGTTTTAATATATGTTAGGTGTGCAGATTTCGTCCTAGACGAAGACCCCATGCGACGAGATACACTTGAAGATTTTAAGTGAAGCTTCTCTATGAATATTTTCTTTTCTGTGTCTATATATATTTTCCTCTTGGTGCAGTGTTTTTCATTTATTTATAGTTTTATTCTCGAGTTCATTTTTATTTGTAATCATCAAAGCTAATTTAAAACTTTAGTATAATATAAGAAATTTGCAACACCTAATTTCTCAAAATAATAAAATAAATAATAAATTCTAAAATCTCTTTATAATTACTGAAAAGTCAACATCTACCATGGAAATCCATAATATAAAATAAACATCTGAAAAGAAAATGTTATATATCCGAAAGTCCGAAGTAGGAAATAACATAAACAATAAAAGTCCAAAGGCTTATGAACCCAATAATGATAAAGGTGATAAGATCCCAAAAGTCCAAGCACCGATCCCATAGAATCACTCTTGTTCGTTAGTCTCACCTTAAAAGGAGAAAGAAGGAGGGGTAAGCAACATGGGAGTCACTCAGTGAGGTATGGGATGTTAAACCACAAACCGCTGATTTAGTTCATAGCACTACAACTATATATGCTTAACTCTACAATGAAGCAAACACGGTGCATAAACACGAGACAAAGCAATAAATATAAATCTAGTACACTAGTCAACTACCACCCATGCGCTCATAGTACACCGCTACTCATTACACCTCATTTCTTTATAAGGATAAACATACCCGCTGCAACGCTAGTACAATATGTCTCTGTACCCCCCCCCCCCTCCTCCCACACAACCACCCGCTGCATCGTTAGTACAAATGTCTTTGTCCACCCGCACAAACCCGCTGCGTCGCTAGTACAGTCTTTGTACCCCCGCACAGCACCCGCTGCGTCGTTAGCTCAGACGTCTCTGGGCCCCCACACAAACATCCGCTGCATTGCTAATCCAGACATCTCTGAACCCCCGCACTCATCACATAGTCCCAACTACATAACTATGTCTGTACATATATAAAACAGTCCTCAACATCAATCAAATCATACAACTGTTGAATCCTCTATTATCCGATTTCTATTTTAACAATCAATAACAATAATTAAGAAAATGCATGAATCGATTCACATAGACGGAACCTGCTTTGAAACTAGACTTTTCATAATAGTAGTACTAAACTAGTTCGGGATTTAAACGGAGAAGCCCTCACCATAGCAATCTGGAAAAGTGGTGTTTTCGAACTCTAGCTGCTCAAAGAAACTCCAAATATGAAATCAAGTTGGAATTTCGAGTCATAACTTCCTTCAAAATGGGTAAAAACGGGTCTGGTCAAATTTTACAGAAAAATCAATCCGCTGGTCAAAGGTCATGCGGTCAACCCTTGACCAAAATTGATTTGACTTAATCAACCGGTTTACTATAACCGAATCACAACTAATTTAAACTTGATCAAACCGGCTGGTCAACCGAGTCACCGAGATGACTCACTGAGTTGATTTGGCAGAGTTGGTTGAGTCACCAGAGATGGCAGAGGGCAGCAGCGACTTACCGCGGCTTATTGGAAAGTTTGCCGGCAATGGACGACAAAACTTTGGGAGGCGAGTGTACCTTCCTCCGAACTTTGATTTCGATGCGGTTGGCGGCTACGGCTTCGTCTCGCTCCGAGGAACACGATAGTGGTCTTTCATGCACGAGATTATCAACTGTTACGAAGTTATGGTTAATTTACTAAACGAAAAAAAAACTAAGCTTAAACACAAGGAGGTTTTGGCGGTTACCTTATATTATGAATGGTGGTGACGAGCTGGACGTGGTCTTGGCGTGCAGTGGATCCAACGATGAGTTCCGGTCATTGTGTATCCTCCACAATAAATATGCCTGCTCAAAGGCCGCAAGGCCTGTTGTATCTCCCTCAATGGTAACAACACACAACCTGAGACTGGCAAGCGTCCAAGCAAGCTCATGAATCTCCTATGTTCCAAAACACCGCTCCTGCGCCTACTCAAGGCATATGCCACCTGATTTTCATTTCTCGGATGATAAGTGGTCTCAAATTTGTAGTCTGCTAACAACTCCATCCATTTTTGCTGCCTCAAATTAAAGTTCACCAGAGTAAAGATGTATTTCAAACTCTTGTGGTCTATGAAAATCTTCACCTTCTCACCATACCAATACAATCTCCATATCTTTAACGCAAATACCATTGTTTCCAACTCCAAATTGTGCCTAGGGTAATTGACCTTGTGGGGTCTCAACTGTTGTGATGCATTTGCAATGACATGACCCTCTTGGATCAACACACATCCTTATCACATGTACCTGAGGCATCAGTGTAAACCTCATGGTATCCTCGGCCTTAGAAGTAACAAAACTGGCGTCTCCGTCAATTGTTGCTTAAAATCAGTGAAAATCCTCGAGCAATCATCTGTCCAATCAAACTTGACGTCTTTGACCGTTTTCCGCGTCATCGGCTTCACAATACTCGAAAAACCCTTAATGAACTTCCTGTAATATCTGTAGAGCTCTTAGGTATCAGCCACTCTGAAATTGTGGTAATCTTTTTTTGGATCTACAACAACTCTTGCTTCTAAATCTACGTGACAAAGAAATTTAATCTTCCTCTTCCAGAAACTGCAGTTAGTCAGCTTTGCAAACAACTGATGCTTCCTAAGCTTACCCAACACAATCTATGCTCAGCATGCTCCTCTCTGCTGAGAGAATAAACTAGGATATCGTCGATGAAGATAATCACGCACTTATCCAAATGCTCACGAAACACGTCATTCATAAGTTTCATGAATGCCACAGGTGCGTTTGTCTTCTGCACAGATAATGACCATAACGTACACGGAAGGCCGTCTTCCGCACATCTCCCTTGGCTATCACAATCTGGTGGTACTCGATGCTAAGTCAATCTTGGACTATCACAACTAGTCCAATAACTCATCGATACGCGGAAGTGGGAACATGTTCTTGGTGATCACCTTGTTTAAACCTCTGTAGTTGATACAAAGCCTGAAACTCCAATCTTTCTTCTTCACAAATAATACCGGTGCTCCCCATGGTGAAGTACCCGCCCTGATAAATCTCTTATCAGATAGGTCCTCCAATTGCTTTTTCAACTCTACCATCTTTGCGAGACAGTATGGAGCATGTGGAACCGGAGCTACTCCTGGTTCCAACTCAATTGCAAGAGCGTCTCTTCAGTCTTGGTGGCCATTCCAAGATCGAATAAAAATCCTCTAACTGGAATATCATGAAGGGTCTCTTCAGTCTTGGCAAGAGTGTCTCTTCAGTCTTGGCAACCACTAGAATATCATGAAGCTTGTGCTGACCATCATCCTTAACCATCGAAATGGTCGCCAAAAAATTCCTCCGATCCTCTTTCTAATAACTCCTCATCATGTAGCATGGCGAGAATAAAACTCATGCACTCCAAAATATAACTCTTGCGTTCTGGCAAATCAATACTACTTGATGGCATGACAACCAACCCATCCAAAAAATGTCATCATAAGAGCTCAACTCCATGTCCATCAGGTATCCGAACAAATCGACCCCTCTAAGCATAACTGGTAAGACTCGATGAACATAATTAGCTCCCAACATCCCATACCAGTTTTCCAAATTGATAAATCTCTGAAATGATCAACACAACCAAAAACTGGCAAACAAAACCAAAGGTAACTCCAATAAGAAACATAACACAAGATCACCTACCCCCATCCAAAAGCAATCTCCACTAGTTTACAAACAAAACATACCTCCAAACACAGTCAATATTCATACACAAAACATCACATGCCAGCAAATGACTCAAACCTCATATCACATAAACTCCTGAGACAAAACCCGTGGAGCGATAACTTGAAGTTGTGTGGCGGCAAAAACATCACATATCCACTCGCGGGAAATCTTCGAACATGACTGACGAAATTTATAAATTCCTGGACGATCTGACAAACTGTGACATCATCCGTCTGCTAAACCTATGGCTACAAACTTGTTAACTGGAGAACGAATGACGATGGCTTTACTCATCGTCATAAAAGGACAATTTGGTTAGACGAGCAGAAAGGTGCTATTGATTTTAATTTTTGTTTTAAATCCCAAATTTCCCAGTGATATTTTTGAAAATCATTTAATACTGATTTAAAACCGTGTTAAAACTGAGTCTCCATGAATCACCATCCTGGGTTGGAGCCAAGACGCAAAATTGTAGCACTTAATTTCTCAAAATAATATAACAAACTGAAATCTCCACTTATAAATATTGAAAAGTCAACATCCACGTTAGAAATTAATAATATAAAATAAACATCCAAAATATTGATAACGTTCTAAATCTGAAATTCTAAAATAGGAAATAACATAAACGATAAAAGCCCAAAGGCTTAAACCGCAATAACAAAAAAAAACAATAGGAGCCTAAAAGTCCAATAGCACCGGTCCGATAGAATCACTCATGCTCGTCAGTCTCACCTAAAAGGGGGAAAGAAGGAGAGGTGATCAACAAGGGAGTCACTCAGTGCGGTATTAAATGTTAAACCGTAAACCACTGACTTAATTGATAGTACTAAGACTATGTAGGCCTAGGTCTAGAATGAAGCAAATATGGATGATAGACAACACACAGAGCAATCAATATAAATCTAGAACACTAGTCAACTACCACTACTCACTGCATTGTGCATTTCCTCATAAGGATATACATACCCGCTGCGTTGCTATTACAGTATGTCTCTCTACCCCCACACAACCACCCGATGCATCACTAGTACAAAGGTCTTTGTACCCCTGCACAAAATCTGCGGCCTCGCTAATATAGTCTTTGTACCCACCCCCCCCCCCCACACACAACACTCTTTGTGTCACTAGCTTAGACGTCTCTGTGCACAAACATCCGCTGCATCGTTAGTCCAGATATCTCTAAACCCCCGCACTCATCATATAGTTCGTACTATATAACTATGTATGTACATATATATAATAGTCCTCAACATCAATCAAATCATACAACCGTTAATTCCTCTATTATCAAGTTTCCAGTTGAAAAATCAATAAACAATAAATAATAAACACGCAAGACTCGATTCACAGAGACAGAACAAGTTTCGAAACTAGACTTTTCATAATAGTAGTACTAAACTAGTTTGGAAATTAAACGAAGAAGCCCACACCTTAGCAATGTGGAAAAGTGATGTCTATAAATTCCAGCTGCTCAAAATAGACTCCAAATTTGAAAGTAGGTCGAAATTTTGAGTCAGAACGCCTTTAAAACAGTTAAAAACAGGTCTGATAAAAAATTATGGAAAAAGTCAACTTGCTAGTCAAAGGTCATCCCGATCAACCCTTGACCAAAATTTATTTGAATTAATCGACCGGATTACTCTAAAAGAATCATAATTAATTTTAATCGGGTCAAACAAGCCGGTCAACCGAGTCAAACCGTCCGGTCAACCGAGTCACCAATTTGAATCACAGAGTCTGCTCGGCCAAGTCACTGGCGACAGCAGAGGACGGCAGCGCCTTACTGGAAAGTTCACCGGTGGAGGGAGGCGACAGACAGCGGAGAGGCGGTGGAGGATGACCGCGACGATGATTTCTGGCAGCGGCGCGTATACTTTACATGTGCGGACAACGAAATTTTGGGAAGCGCTTGTAGCTTTGTCCGGACTCCGATTGCGATGCGGTTGGCGGCTACGGCTTCGCCTCGACGAGAGGAACACGATTATGGCCTTGCATTCACGAGATTATCAACGGTTAGGAAGTTAAGGTATATTTACTCAGAAAAACTAATCTTAAACACAAAGCATTTTATGGCGGTCACCTTGCGTTACGAACGGTGGTGACGAGCTGGATGTGCTCTTGGCGTGCGGTGGCTTCAGAAACAAGTTCTGGTGGTTCAACCTCTTCAAAAGTTCCCCATAACTCTCTCTTAACTCAAACTTCTCTTTATATTTTTTCCTTTATTGATGCAGGTGAAGAAAACATTGTTGTAGAGATGGTGGATTTTTATATTGAAAATATTGGGCCTTCAGATATAGTTAGGGCATGCGGGAATGTCCGTTAGCGAGCTAACAAATTTTGAGACAAAAAATGATCGTTATAATTCCTCCCCACTAACAAATAATTCATCCCCGAATTCGAGTTATCCGTTGACTATCCAATATCATCAACAAACCTCTGTATAATCAATTTGATCAGTGTCTAAGGTCCTTTCATGGATCCCATCTCTCTCCCATGAATTATGAAAGACACATTCGACATTTACTGAAATGCTTTCACTTGATAATTCATATTGTCCACTAACTGACAAGATGCATACAATCTCCCCAAGGTCATCTGGCTCTCTCATGACTTTTCTCAAAACCAACACATGAAACACATCAAGGAAGTTTGATAACTCTCGTGATAAGCTTATTTTTTTAGGAAACTGCTCCAGTTCGCTCCAAAATAGGATGCAGACCCATATACTTTAGTTTAATCTTCTTTACCTTCCGAGTCTTAAATCCTCTCTTAAACGTCCTCATCTTCAGGTATATTAGATCACCAACCTGAAACTCCAAATCTGTACGGCGCTTATCTGCATAACTCTTATGACGGTCTTGGGCTGACTTGGTAAGTTTGTCCATGACTACCCATGTTGCATCCTTTCCACCTGTGGTGAACGCTAATCCAGTAACAAAATCCATAGGCACGATGCCTCATTTTCACGCTGGCAGAAGCAAGCTTAATAATAACTTAATAGGTACCTGATCCTCAAACATAATCAACAGACATGTTTGACACAACAATATAAATGAAGCAACATTCTTCTTCATACTAGACCAATGGTAATATCGCTTCAGATCCCTGTGCATCTTGATATTTCCCGGATGGGTAGAAAAAATTGAGTGATGTGCTTATTGTAAGGTCTCCTTCCTCAACATCTTATCGTCTAGCACACAAACTTGGTTACGGTACATGAACATCTCCCTCGAAGATGTATGATACCCAATACACTCGATCTCAATATGCTTACGCAAAGCCTCATCAATATCATGAGCTTTGTGATGTTAGGAGTTTTCAAGGCTCCTAAGGCAAATGTTGTAGTATAAAAGATTGTCGAACCAGTTCTGAGGGATTTAAAAGCAATGAGAATGCAAGTACTAGCTTAATCTAAGTGTGATCGAATGTTTTGATGGTTTTAAACTATGACTAAAATGCAAATAACAGAAATGATACTTTTAAACTATTGGAAAGGA
>JABAYD010031856.1:0-10372 GCA_014822095.1 Diplotaxis tenuifolia
TGTTTTTAATTCTTATAAATATATTAACATATTTAAAAAACTTATATATATTAAAATATAAATAAAAAAATGTTTATAATTATACAAAATTAAATATTTTCATCTTTTGCAACTATTTACAAAATATCCATATATAAATTATTTTAAAATTTTTAAAATTACCATTAAAGTTTTGAATTTTTAAAATAATTTATATATGGACATTTTGTAAATAATTGCAAAACATGAAATATATTTAATTTTTTATATTATAAAAATTTTATTATTTATATTTTAGTATAGATATTTTTATTAAATATATAATAATTAAAAACATTTTCATATATTTATAAGAATCAAAAATATAATAATAACCAATTTTTTTATTAGATAAGATGATTTTTTTTTGACAACGATAAGATGATAAAATATAGTAGCATATATAGTTACATATTATTTAGTATTATTTAAAAAAAATTACTTTAGCCTAATGGTAAATTTGTCCGTTTTAAAGAGTGACGAGGCACAGGTTCGAGTCCCCGAGTAACGTCGTTTTATCATTTTAACGGTTAACTAATTTCTGTTACGGCCAAGGTCAATGTAGATTTATGCACATTTTAAAAAATTCAGGTAGGTTTTCTGAATTATAACGTAATTCAGGTCGTATTTGGTACTAAATGTTAGTTCAGGTTGTATTTGACACGATTGAATTTGTTTGGGTAGGATTAGGCATTTTTCCCTTTTGAATGATGATGTAGTAGAAAAAAGAGGAGAAATTTGCACCCATACACACCACTTTTCTCTAAATCACCTTTATCTTTCCTCTCTTCATCACTACTTTTTTCCCTATCCTTACGACAAATCCCTAATTTTCTACTTCTTCTGGTATTTCTACTAAATTTACTCAAAAAATAATCTATTTAAACATATATTTTTCATGCCCTAAAATACTCATCATTCAATGTTTTTGTTCAATTGCATACATACAGTTCTCAACTATTATATATTTGGAGTTGTTCTTCTTTTCTTAAACAAGAAATAATTTGTTACAAATAATAAATTTTAAAATATATTTACTTTTATCTAAAAATATTTTATTTATATATTACTCCCTTTAATATATTTGTCACCTCTTACACTGAAAAAAAAATTAGAATTAATAAGTTGACCACCAACAAATTAATATATATATATATATATATATAATCTTTGATTAAAGTTTTCAATGAATTAAATCAATTGTATATTTAAATTTTTAGATTTTAATAACTAATTAGAATACAAAAAATCTTTCAAGAATATATATTTAACCGTCTTTATATACTCTTGTTAACCAAAAATGAGATTAATATAAAAGAAAAGTAAACAAAATTGAGGTTAATATCCTCAAGGAACTAAGAGCAGTTTTGATGCATGTTTAGAGCAATGTTTCAATTTGATTCTACACTTGTCTTTTATAAGTTTATTCGTTTAATTTGGTGACAATACGTACGTGCATTTGTGTGTGTGCACATATCTTAGTCAAATGCACATTTGATTCATATGACAATCCGAAATGAACTCGAGTTTATATTAGTGTTATAGGCATTTGGTTATAATATATTGTCAAATCTTATACATGATATATTGTTATACATATGAAGTTGTTATATTTACATATTTATCCTAAACTTGTATGTACATGTTAATTCAATAGTGAAATACAATTAAATAAACCTATAACTACTTTTGTTTTACCAAAACTATCATTATTTCACATTAAGAAAAATCTCATGTTATTACATATATAAAAAACATATTTCATCTAATCACTACTCTCTATGTTTTAATTTAATTGTTGTTGTGGAATAAAATTTTAGTTTTAAAATAAATGTTAATTTATAATTTTAATACAAATTTATTAATTTTATATGTTATTTTATTTCTTATTAGGTAAAAGAACATTAGTTTTATATATACATAATGATGTTTTTACTTTAAAATATGTAAAATTAAATATATTTTAATTTGTGTACATAAATTCGAAAAAACAACTAAAATAAAACGGATGGGATATCATTTTCATCCACACATTTTACTTTATTAATTATTGTGCACAATTATTGGTTGTGCAAAAAAAATCAAATTTTACATTTTCCAAAAAAT
Organism: Diplotaxis tenuifolia; assembly: GCA_014822095.1. Classification (NCBI taxonomy): domain Eukaryota; kingdom Viridiplantae; phylum Streptophyta; class Magnoliopsida; order Brassicales; family Brassicaceae; genus Diplotaxis; species Diplotaxis tenuifolia. The sequence goes on from JABAYD010031856.1 coordinate 2,125, forward strand.
TACAAAGCTTTGAATGTAGTGGGGGAAAAAAACAGTACATCTACACATACATTTTTCATTCATTAAACTTATCAATCAATGGTTTTGTTCAACTGCATGCACTTCTCATCTATTATATATTTGGAGTTATTCATCTTTTATTTATTTTTATTAAGCAATAAAGAATTTGTTACAAATAATAAATTTACAATATATTTAATTTATCTATACATATTATATTTTATCTATTTTTTTTTTACAATTTCAACAATACAAAATTTCTCGCTGTCTATTTTTATTTCTTTTTATTTTTTGTTTAAATTATTATATAGTGTCTATTTTAGTTATAATATGTATTATCTAATAATATAGTATTGTAAAATTTATATTTGTATACTAATGAAAAAATGTATTTCGTTAGTTGGTAATGATGTTTTTTCATACTTGCTTTTGAAATTGCAGTAACATAACATTAGTACAATATTATTGCTATTTTATGTAATATATTTATATATTATGTGTTTTGATTTTTGCTTATAATTTTTATTCTTTAAATATGGAATATGTTTTATTTGAATTGTTTTTACCATTCTAAACTAGAGTAAACTTTTTGATTTGCATTTTTCTTATATGCTTTGGTTGATACGTACTTCTTCAGTTAGATTTGCATAATCTGTTTGATCTACACCATTTAAACTTTTTTTATCATTCAAAGTCCAGTAATGCATTTGATGAAACCCTTATAGTGACAAATTTAGAAAATGTAGAATATTATGTGTGTTACAAAAAGGTATAAGATCATATATTTAAGATTTTGAACTTTCTGTAATGTTTCATGTTTATACAAGTCATAAATAAACAATTTCAAAATACACAAGTTCTTGTTATACACACATTTTTAATTAAGTTTGATGTGCAGAATCATCAATACACACGACTGGCATTGAGAATGAAGACATATTGACCTGCATTTTTCGATGTGAAGATTAACTTTGCAAAAGAGTTGGACGTTTGCTGGGTTTTTTCTATAACTTTTTTTTTGTTTTGAATTCACAATTTTTATCTTACTTTACTAAATGATGTATAAGAAGAAGGTGGGCTATTGTTTGTTGATCATTTTATAAACGCAACATATGAACATTTAGAAATCCTAAGAAAATGATACTACCAGACTCTTCTAGTCTCTAGTCTCCTCATCTGCCATTAGAACACTGGCACTCAAGAACGGAGGCTGTCTTGGAGAATCAAATTTACAATCTTTGCTCTTTAACATGTAGACTATCTCAGACATCGACGGTCTCAATTCTACTGACGACTGAACACAAAGCAATCCAATTTCAAGAACCTTCAAGGCCTCTTCCTCTGTGAACGTTCCTTTTAACCGAGGATCCACCGAGCTATTTAGAGTGTCTGCTTTGAAATGTTCCCATACCTATTACACACAACATCCAAGAAAAGCACAATATATAAGACCTAAATATGATTCTGAGTGTGTTTTTTATATACATTGATAAAACATTCGCCTTGAGCTCCAAATTTTTAAAAACTATATTATACATTAGTAGTGTAATCTCCAAATTGCCGATTTTTTTTTAATTTAATTAAAATTAATCTAGAAATGTTTATGGTCCCTTAAATTTAAGATTCGGTCTAGTTTATGTACCAACTTAAACAAGGAAACAAAGCCTACTTACTTTGTGTAGAACCGAGCTAGTTCCTTGAGAGAATGCATTGTTTTTCTTTCCTGTTGCTATCTCGATAATAAGAACTCCAAATGCGTAAACGTCAGCTTTCTCTGTTAGTTGACCTTTGATGAGATACTCAGGAGCCAAATAACCCCTACAGTTCCATAAAAGAAACATCAAATTCTAGACTCTAGTTTTGCATTGGTTGAGAGGTTCACACACACACTCACAGTGTTCCAGCGATTCCAGTATTGGTTTGAGTTTTGTCAGTGCCTAATGAACGTGCGAGTCCAAAGTCAGCTATCTTGGGACTCAGGTTCTGATCAAGGAGAACGTTGCTGGTTTTGATGTCTCTATGGATGATTTTCACTTCAGATCCTCTGTGTAGGTATTCTAGACCTTCTGATATTCCTATAATGATGTTAAACCGTTGCTTCCAGCTCAATATGTGGACTGTGTTCTTCACTGCAATATCATAACAAAGTTGGTTCACATGATTGATTAGATAAGTCATTTTTTTAATACTACGAGGTTAATCCTCGCAAAACCCACAACATGTAATATTAGTTCCGTCTCATCGGTAAAAGACCCTGACAAAATAGTCAGGGTCTTTTCCAGTTGAGCTAACTGACTTTTGGTAAACATGTTAATAAAGATCTTTGCTACTTACTGAAGAGGATTTGATCAAGGCTTCTATTGTGAACATATTCATAGACAAGAAGACTCTTTGGACCTTCGATGCTGCAACCAAGCAGTCTCACAAGGTTCTTGTGTTGAACTCCACTGATCAAATTCACTTCGTTGAAGAACTGATCCGCCCATTCACGAGTATTGAAGAAGAGCTTTTTGACCGCAACGACTCTGCCATCAGGAAGAAACCCTTTGTACACAGAACCTGCCCCTCCTTGGCCTAGTTTCATCGAGTCGTGGAAAGACTCCGTCGCCTTCTCAAGCACCTCGTATTTGAAGTTACAACACGATGGTATTTGAGCTAAACAAAGTAAAGACCATGGATCGGACAACGGTTTCAAGAAACAAGAAACCTTATATATTAGGTTACATACCTTTTCTTTCCCTTGAAAATCTTTTGTAACTGATGAAAGCACCAAGAGAAGTAAGAATAGACAATGAAACCGCAGCAACTGCTAGTTTCATAACATTATGATCACTCAAATCTGGTAAGTACGATGACTTTATAAAGCTTCCATCATCTGAACAAGAAAGAAACACAAAGTCTGATGAGTGACCGACCAATACCAGTGTGTGCAAAAGGATCATTTGTACTAGGTCCAAAAAAAAATTATAGCCATTAGAGATTTTTTTTTTTCAAAATTTTAGGATCTATTTTTGCAAAACTGTTTTATTTATTCTCAAAAAATTAAAATCTGCATAAGGTCCATCAAAATAATGAGAAGGTCCTAACCAAAGCGGTAAGAACATGATTAATGGGAGATTCTAATAGCATCATTAACCCTGACTCTTCAGTGGTTTCTTAAGGGGTGGGTAAACCATATCTTCTGTAAGGGGCCGACTTTAACTTGGCCATTGCACTGTTCACGGATCACACTGATATGTTGCGGTCCGCGATTGGTTCAACTTTTAATTTTTTTTTATCAGACAAAAAAAAATTCACCTAACAACCAGCGCATGTTTAATGGTGCTTTTAGAGTGAGGTTCTTAGTATAATATAATAGATGTCTCTTGATTTATATTAGTTAAAAGCTAAGATTTTATTAATTAAAAGCTAAGAAACGTCTCTAAATAGAAAATTGTCAAATCATCTTTTAAGAATCTCACTCTAATAACCTCCATTAATCATGCTATAATGTTTGTTCATAATAATGCAACATACCATCGTCAGTTTTAAGTTCAGCAGCACCGTCATAAAACTTATGAGTAGAATACTTCAAGTAACACCCTGTAAAGAAAGCTCTAGCTTCACTACTTGCACAATCTCTCAAGCTCGACCTAGCATTAACCAAACAATCTCTACACGAGTTACCATCAAGTCTTTGCCAACACTGAGCCAGAGTGTAAACCCCAGGGCTCCCATCAGCGCTACTAACGGAAGCTGCACCAAACCCTCCGGTTTTAATAGCTTTAAGAGTCGCATTCACAAAAGCCTCGTCGAGATCTCTCCAGAATTTATCAACAACTGGTCCTGTTCTCTTGCATTTGGTTCGGTCGAATCTTGGATCAACGAACTCTTCTGAGAAATCTCTCTTATCGAACCGTAAGAAACAGTTGTCATTGTGGACACGACCGGAGCTAGAGGTCGAACATGTCCTCTCGAGTTCGAGTTTGCTGTGGTTGAAACAGTGGCGACAGTGCGAGACGGAGAGGTCTTGGCGGCATTGTAGGAAGACGTAGATCGGTGGAGATACGTCGGTGAAGGAAGACTCGACGTAGAGTTTGTGTTTGGTTATGAGTTCGTTGACGGAAGACATTGCTCGGAGGAAGTCCACGTGGCGTCTAGGGTTTTGGTTTTGAGGTTGACAGAATAGGAGAGGTTTCGAAGAAGAGATCACCGTCGTTAACAGTACGATCCACGTGAGGAAATGAGCGATGGAGACATAAAGTTGCATCAGAAAACGAAAAGTCTCCGAGACGGCGGCGCGTGATCATGAAACGTGCAGAAGAAGGAGTCTTTTCATATGCAACACTCCGGGTTCTGGAGAATAACATCGATGAATTGGTTTCAAGTCTCGGTTATCAGTTCTTCTTCTCCACCCACTCCAACTCCGCCGTCTCTTTGTATCTCCGCAACGGCGGGTGGAAAGGGTGTAGAGAGACAGTTTCTCGAGATGAGAGAAAACGGGAGAAGACTTTTTTTTGTTTTAGTAACGTCAATTTCAATCTTTCTGTAGTTCTGGCTCATCTTGACAGATTGAGAAGCTCTGTTTTTTTTTTCGTTTTGCTCGCTGGCTTATTTTTGGATTCCGACAAGAGACAGAGAGGTTTTGTTTTGTCTTGTGCATTACGTTTGTCTTAATTTAGGCCTTGTTTCGCCTAATTGCCTAACGGAAAGAGCTCTCTAATTTTATCCCAACTAAATCATTTTACTATGTACTATTTTTTTTTAATTTGAAATATTTTATAAGTTCAGTTTGAAGTAAGCATTTGAATATAATTCATTGGTACTAATTTAGTTATATAATTATCTTCAATATACCTTTAAAATTATACTATTACCAAATACAGTATGTTTCTATTATATATAACACAATTAAGTAATAAAATATGAAGAATCGAGTTTGAAGTTTTAGAGTTATGTAAAATTTTTTTTGCTTAGAACTTAAATTATATTAGTTTTAACGATCGGTATCTCATCTCGAATAAACTCGCAAAAAGAAAAATTATTCCATTAACCTACTTAAAATATTAAACCCCTTTTCAAAATAAGCTACTTAGTAATATTCTTTTATTTGTACTAGTTGGAAACTGACAATTGAATATCAATCTAGAATATTATTTTAATATGTCGAATCGTGAAATATTAATTATAATATTTTTTGAATTTTATAAAATTACATGAATTAGATTTTTTTGAATCTAAAATATGTTTTATTAACACAATATATTTTATTAATTTATTATTTTGAAATTATAAAATATTGCTTTAGTTGTGTTTGTATATTATTTTATGAAATTATTTATTTAAATATATCCAAATATGATATCTCATTTTTATATTTGTTTACGTTGGACATATTTAATTTGTTGTTCTGGAATGAGAGGACATAAGCAATTGTCCGTGCGCAAGTGTGAGTCTACAATAAGTTCTTCTGAAATAATCTTCTGCTAGATCATCTGAGCCCGCCGATACTGAATGAGTTCACTGCGAAGATCCTTTAAAATAGAAACGATGATGTAAGAAACCAACTCCACCGTTTAAAACTACTTCCCTATGTAACTCTAGCACAAATAGCAGACAGGAAAAGAAGGGTTTCTGATATAAACACTTTGTTTTATCAATGAATTAAGATGGAGAGGGTTGAAAAAAAATTAACTCGAAAAACTCAGCATAACCATGATATGCCAATTTGCCCTCACTAATCTAGGATGATAAGCTAGGACGGATTGACCTGATCTACGTAACCTGCAATGTCAGGGAAGAACGGTTATTACATAGTAGATGTACAAATCATGAGGAAAAGTATAGTGGCTTTTAGTTACGAAGTACTCTAGCTCACGGTCCCAAGATAATTTTTTTTAAAAAAAAGCAAACCCTGCCACTTATTTTATTGTTCCCAGCTAGGTACCCCACGGTTACAGAAACAAAATCTTAGAATCATGTAATGTTCTTTCCTTCCTCCAATAATCAGAGCAATAAGTCATAACTATATTCTATTCTAGTCCCTCTCGCCATTTAAATTACAAATTAGACAGAAGGAGGACAAAAGCGTTTGCCACAGTGGATGCCTTTTCTCAAACGTCTATGCAAAAAACGCATCAGTTTTAGAGAAACCTTGATTTTCCTGCACATTACAAAGATTAAAAATAGACCTTAAATACTTAAGAAATAAACAACAGCTCGTCATATGAACCAAGACCAAATAAACTTACACGGTAAATCTCAAGATGAGCAGGCCAAGTAGAGAGCTTTTTCTTCCCGGGATGAACAGTTTTAGTAACACGATCACAACGGACAAGAAGGTTCTTTCCCAACAACACATTAGCAATATCTTCCGCGTCAAGGTCTTTATCTTCTTCAAGAATCTCTTTACACTCGGGGTGACTCTTTAAGAAGCTCAAAAAATTTTTGCCTCTAAAGTATTCGACTCGTGCTTCCTCCATAATAGCCCATCTTGATTCCAACCCTTTGTTGTCCCTAACTTTCTCGACAAACCACTGAAACACACCCTTCTTCACACCTTACTTCTAGTAAATGTACAAATAAAAAAAGAGGATCAATTCACATTACAAAGGCCAACAACTCAAACTTCAACAATATAACATTCCACACATGACATTTTTAACAATACACAAAAACAGTGATGTGAATACACACATATCTGTGCATTTACATACAATTTAGCAAACATTAATCACAGATTTATTCTCCATCAGAGACTGAAACAGATCAAACAAAAGGGAAACGTAACCTAAACACAATGTTTGGTCTGCAAGAGATTAGTGAGAATGAGAGAAGAGAGAAGCAAACCCTCGATGGAGAACCGGAACCGGAATCTCTAGCGGTGGAGGATGAAGTAGTATTGAAATAATTACTTGTTTCGACCAAAATGACACTCCCCTTTTCTAAGCAATAAGGCTCTTTCTGACTCCAATATCTTCGTGAGAAAGTTCATTCGCACTACTTTTTGTTCCAACCATTCTACAGTGAGATAATTGCATCAGCATGATCACAGAGAGGTCAACATTGAGTTGTCAAAAGAAACATTACTTCTTCAAGGAACAGTAAAAAAAAAAGAGAGACTAACCAATGTAAAGGTTTATATTTCCTACCCTTTGGAAAATGTACTCAATTTTCTCTGTCAGAGAGATCAAATTATCGTAAGGATTGAAGATATTTAGGAGATAAGAGAATCTGAAACAGTAGAAACAACGGAAACAATTTTCTAGTACCCCTAGAACTGATGAAATCAACTGAAGAATGAGGATTAGGTTTGTAAACTTACGGGGTTGGCTATTGAAATCTTCATCTTTACCGGAGACCGTGGAATTGCAATTCGAATTCATAGCAATTTTTGATTGTGAGAGTATAGACAATTTTGAGAAAAAGAGAGTTATAAATAAATTGAGAGGGAGAGAGGCCAAAGGAAACCATAATGATGGATTTATTGCACAGAGATGGAGTGGAATCAATTAATCAACCTTAGTTGAGAAGAGGAATCGTTTAAGAACGCATAGAAAAAATAGAGAACTGTTTCATCGTGGGAGAAACATGTTTTTAGTTTTTTTTTGTATTTTGGACTTTATGGCCTCAAAAACTAAACTAAACAAATTTAAAAAATGAGGCCCAAATGTACCTCCAATTCTTTGTGACGTCTTAAAAGAAAATTTTATGATTGGATGATTATTTGTCTGATGTGACATAGCTTAAAAGGTTTCATTTTCGGCTTTTAATAGAGTATATCTTCTATGAGAATCATTTAAAAATTGTAACTTTAAATTTATAATAATTAAAAATAACTCAATACTATGTAGCATAGCTCTTTGGCTTCTATTTCAAATTCCAAGAATTCTAGAGCATGTGATATAATGTATAGTCTATAAATTATACTCTCTAGCAATATAATATTTCGTAGACTATAGTTAGTTACATATATCAAATATTTATTGTTTCGCATGCTTTCCTTAAATAAAACCTACGGAATTCCTTAAATAAAACCTACGGAATTACCTGATGTGATTAAAATATATATATGACAATTAATGATTTTAAACAATAAAGATTTGATAAAAATCTCTATACTTTTTATCATTTTGTTTATTTATATTATTAAAATAAATTACACAATTACATTAATCATATAATACAAATTTAAATTTTTTTTATGTATGTTGTATTTCGAATTTTTTTAAATGAGTATAAATTACTAAAACTGTTAAAAGTCTCACAT
>JABAYD010031861.1:0-12842 GCA_014822095.1 Diplotaxis tenuifolia
CATGGTTAAAATCATGTAAATATGCAAGATATCAGGAGTGTACAATCATATTATATTATTTTAAAATAAAATCAACCTCTAAATTTTGAAGAGATGTAAAAAAGGAAACTAAAATACTGTTTTACAATAATTATATTATGATCAAATAATTAAAAAATATTTTTAAATAGCATATAATTTTAATGAGGTTTAAATATTATATATCAGTATTGAACATTCTTTTTTTCTTAGTATTAGTTTTTTTTTTATGTTTTATTTATGTCTGTGTAACTTAACATACCCAATCAAATCCGAATTCTCATTTTAAGATTATTTAAAATAATTTTCAGTTTACTTTTCAATGAATCTAAAGCATAAAATTATTTAGAGTTTATAAAATATTTTAATTATTGTAAGATACATTCATTCGATTCAAAAAATAATTTTATTACAATTCCATCATATTTATCTCTCCATCACCACATAATCCTTCACACCAGTAGCTCAACATCATCTAAATCCACCACATAATCTCTTTGGTTGTTTTCTTCCATGATATTGTTCCCGTCTTGAAAGAGACGAACAAGGTTTTCAAGACACTTTTGGTAAGTTCGCAATCCTGGAAAACCAGTAATGCCCATTTGTTTTGAACTAGTCTTATTGGTAATGTGTTATCTGAGAATATCCTCATTTCTTTCTCACTTATATTTCTCATATAATATATTTAATACAACTTTAAAATTATTTATTATTATTTTAATTTCCGGAAACAAACAACTAGAGCAACTGGTACCAGATTCTTATTTCAGTACCTTTTGATTCCATATTTACATGTTTACCTATTTTTCTCAGGATGTATCATGTCAAAATCATAGATTTGTGCTGATTAAACGATGATGTGGCATTTCAAATTACACAGATGGAATATAAAACTATTCGTGAAAAATCGACGATTTTTTTTTATCGATATAGAAAGACCAATTTACAATTTAACTACCATAGTTAGTCTACACTTTCAAAAGTTGATAATAACTACAATTTACACTTTCAAAAGTTGATAATGTTAGTTTGATTTAACCAACTAGTTATACAACAATAATGTGGTTAAGTGTCTTATAATATCAACAATGGTTTTCAACACCCTATTTTCACATTGAACACTCAGCATTGTCTTTTCCGTCTATTAGTGTAACATATTCAGTTTTATACTACAAAGATTTTGATTAAAAAGTATTAATAATTAATTTATGTTCAAATAAAATAAAATTAATATCTATTTATCCATATGAGAATAATATTTTTATAATAAATAGAAATAGTGTTTTAAATTTATACTCAGATAATTGATTTTAATAATTAGAATGATATAAAAATACCAAAAGTAAAAATGTATAAGTGAGGTTGATAGTCCCCACTTCATCCTCATTCAACATGTTCAACATTTTAATCACCAAATAATCTATTTCATCAACTTTCATTATTTACTATGCTCATTGTATTGATTCAACTATTCAATATTTTACTCAACACATTTATTATATATGGTCTTATACTATAATTTTTTACTTTAAATATGTGTAACTAAATTTAGACTAAGATTATCCATAATTTTTCAAAAATGAGAATTTCATTTTCATAGTTTAACATTCCACATCATTTCTTTTCAAAAAATAATTCAACATCCATTTCATATTTACCCGCTAAAATGAGGTTGCTCAGTAAATTTCAACACCCTATTTTATAAATTAATAATTATTTATTTTATTTCTTTAAAATAAATAAACACAATCATTTTTATAAATTTTTTATAAAGTTTCATATAAGAAACAAAAATAAATTATTTAATCTTAAAACATATGATTTATTTAAATAATTACGATGATATGAAAATGTCAAAAACATTTAGAAAATAACACTTAGTGTTGGTGGTTCCTACTTTTTCTTACTCTAACATGTTAAATGTGTTCAACACTAAATAATTTATATAATCAAATTGCTTTATTCAACATATTCATTGTAGTGATTAGGTTGATCTTTTTATTCAACGCCTCTATACAGTAAAAAAAAAGAAAATTAATTTGTTATGATATAACTGATTTCAAAAAACTATGATGAAAATAGTATACCTAAATTTAAGTCGGTAAACATCATCTCTCTCTCTCTCTCTCTCTCTCTCTCTCTCTCTTTCTACATTGATTCAACACGCTGAATACAATTTAATTTACATAGTATGTAATATCTTTTTCTACAGCTTTATTATACATATTCAACTGTCGAATTAGTTTTCAATAACCCTATTGTAAATAGTTCACTATGGCTTACTATCTTTCAAGTGTTGATATTAGATTTAGACTAACATGTCTTCTATATTTGGAGTGTTGGCAGATGATGTTAGCTGGCAGGATCATTATTGCAGTAAATTTAATTTGGGGGCTAAATTTAAGTTATTTTTGTGGAGACACAATGACACACCATCCTTCAAAGAAATAAAAGAGGAATATGTATCTCCACCATGATTTGTATTTCAGATGCATCAATCAACAGTAACTTGTAAAGATAACAATATAATCTCAAAATATTGAACTTAGAAATGGATTAACTATTTAGTATAGTCTAGAGACCATACACATACTAATACATGGAGCGCGATGTTAGTATGCACAACATTATCTTTCATTTGAGCAAAAAAATATAAATAGATTGAATAGAATTCATACCACTATTATATTTAATATTTGGTTATTCATGAGATACATATCTTTGAGGTTAAAGAGAAACTAATAGAAAAATTATTGTTAAAATTTTTGAATTTATTCAATGTGTCTTTATATTTGTTAGTAACAGATTAACTATTACATTATTTACAAGAATTTATTGACTATCCTCTGTTTTTATAATATGAAACACTTATATGATGAATATAAATAATTAATAGAGATAAAGATAACATTGTAAAAAACAAACAGAGCAAAACTCAAGAAACTGAAAAAACTTTATTGTATATCAAACATGAAGCTTAGTAAATTAACTAATTCTAAAACTTAAAGCTATTTACTTGAAGGAAAAAAATCTCATTGATAAATATATAGGATGAGTTTAGTTTGAGCCACATATCAATCTAATAAATGCTTCCCTGTTTCATCTTTGAACACTCCACATTGTTTTTTTTGTATCTGTTTCAAAATTTATTACATTCAATTTTACCCACTACAATGACTTTTTAATAAGACAACATATTTTACTAACTTGTAACTATTTTAATGTTCAAACTGAAAAGAAAATCTGTTTTAAAAATATGAAAACGATAAATTTTTGTATAATAAATAATATTTAATATATACTCTTAGAATTGATATTAAATAATTAGAATGATATAAAAATATCAGAAAAGTAGAAAGTGATATTTGAGTTTGGTGGTCACATTTCATCTTCATTCACCATGTCGAATATTCTCATCTCCAAATAATCTACTTCATCAATTTTTATTATTCAATATGCTCATTGTTCTGAGTCATTTGGTTAATCTTTCATCAACATCTCTATTATTAATGGTCTTATACTAAATTTTAACTTTTAATATGTGTGAATAAATTTAAACTAAGATTATCCACAAGAATTCAATTTTTGTGTCATCAATTTAAACAAACTCGGTTAAGACTATGCATACCTTTCAAATTTTCACTCTTTACGCTTTCACATAATCTTCTCTTTATTTTAATAAATAAATAATTCAACTCACATTTAATATTTTAGCAATAAAATTTATTAAAATTTAATATCATAGTTTATAAATTACTACTTGTTTCTAATTTTTCTTTAAATTAAATAAACATAATATCATTTTATAAAAAAATGAGAAAAAATATTTTTTCATATAAAAATAATATATTTGATCTATTATCAGATAAACAATTTTAAATAACTATGATAATATGAAAATGTCAAAAATCTTTAAAAAGTGACATGTGACATTGGTGTTCCCTATTTTCTCTTAGTCAACATATTAAATGTTTTCAACAGTAAATTTCTACATGATCAAATTTCTTTGTTCAGCATAATCCTTGTTGTGATTATGTTGAATCTTTTATTCATCACCTCTATTATGAATTTTGGTGATAAAAATAAAATAAATTTATTTATTTACTAAGACATAATTGACCTCAAATTAAAAATTAGGATGAAATAAAATATACTAAAATTTCTGTCACTAGTGATAATATGTCATTGTCTTTCTCTTTCTTCTTTACACATATTAAATACGTTAAATCTATTTAAAATATTGAATATATTCAATACAAAGTCATTTGTAAAGTATTCAACATCTTTTCCAAAACCTCAATATATTTATTCAACTGTTGAATTTATTATTTTACGGATTGAAATTAATTTAATTGCATAGTTCAAATAGTAAAACCTACAAAATGTTCTAGGCTTACTTGGGAGATAAAACGCAGTCACACACCATCATTTTGGGAACCGATGGAGAATTGTTTGTATCTCCCCTAAAATTTTCATATTCAGATCTTCAACAATAACATAAAAGATAATGATACAATCCCCAAAATATTAGATTTAAGGATAGTCTACTTCCTTAGTAAAGAGTCTAAAATATCACATCCATAGTAACACACGAGTCGTCGATGTAAGTATTCAAAACATCATCATTCATTTGAGCACCAATCTAGAAATAGTTTGAATATATATACAACTATTGAGCTTAGTTTGTGGTTACTTATATAATACATATCTCCCTAGGATAAAAATAAAATAATGGAAAAACCATTGTTAAAAGGATTGAAATTGATTTAGTATGTCCTTATATTTGTTATTGACAGTTTAACTATTACATTATTAACAAATAATTTATTGATTATGTTTATTATTTTTATAATATGAAACATTTCTATGAATGAATATAAAAATTGAAAAGAGATGAAGATAAAACTGTAAAATAGAAAAATATAGCAAATCTCAAGAAACCGATTGGAAAGACTTTAAATCAGACTGAACATGACACTTAGTAAATTAACTAATTCTAAAACTCAAAGTTATTTATCTGAAAGAAAGTTTTTTTCTAGTTGATAAAGAGAAATTGCGAGTTTAGTTTGAGCACATATTAATATGATAAATGCTCTCACTTAGTTTCATTGACAACAAGTATACTATAATTGAAACACTCTTCACTTGATGTTGGTAGTTTTTTTAATAGAATTGATTTAAAATATATTTAGTTGAACATGAATAATAATTTTTTCTATAACTTAAAATTGTATTTATGTTCAAAATTTTAGAACATTTTTTTCATGAACAAAGGGAAAAAGAACTCCCCACTACTATTAAAATTTCTTGGACTATTACGATTATATAGCCTAAGAGTTATTCCAAAAACGTGAAAGAAAAATCTAGTCATAGACTGTTCATACATTACATCAAGATATCATGACAATACAGTTAACACCAGGTTGATCTTCTGCGTTTTGAAGATGAATTTCCATTTTCCTTCTGGTTACACCTTCAATGACAGTGATGCGGTTCAGTCGCGGATAAAAAAAGTGAAGATGTGGATGTTTTGTAGAGCCCATGATCTCTCATTCTCATATATAAAGATGCTGGGTATCAATGCATACACACGACTAATCGAAAGCATATTAAGTTTCATGTATGGAAAGGAGAAGATGTTGATCAAAATTGAAGAAATTCCATCACTTTCAGAAAGCTATGTCAAACTTTAGTCTGACTACAAATGTTTTAGTTACAGATTTTTTATATGTAATTTTAAAGAAAAAATAATATAAACTTTTAATCCTGATATCTTGCATTGATTAAATATATACACTACTATAAAAATACAACACATAAAATTTAGATTTTTTAGTTTAGTTTATGTGCTTTTAAACATAACATCGTACATTACAAACAGAGCCGATCCAGCATGCTTTGGCACCTAAAACCCAAAAACATTATCGCATTTAAAATGCAGGTGTCATAAATTGAATGCCGCTCCTCTCGGTTCTAGCAGTAGCTCACATAGTGACAATTTACAAAATTGATATCCTCGAAATATATACCATAATTTTAGTACCCAAAGCATGGACTTTACTTACTTTAGTATATGGTCGGCCCTGATTACAATAAATAATATCTTTTTGAAAAAATATACTATTTACTAAAAATGTTACATATAATATATACGTATATAAATCACAGTTCAAAAAAATGGATTCATGATCAACCATATACAGTACCTTTAAGAGTCTCAACTAGACAAAATACAAAATACTCAAAGAAAAATAGAAATTCAAAATAAATATAAACTAAAATAAGCATATTAACAATACAAAGATTTGGGTTTCAAAAAAAAAAACAACACAAAGATCTATAAATATCAACAAGTCATACAATTTATGTGTAGGTATTATATTATTTCAATAAAGCTAAATGGAAATTTCTAATAAATAATATATCTATAACTTTAAAATATATTATTATTTTATATTAATGAAAAAAATTCTAAGTGGAAAATTAAAATATCATACATAAAAGTAACATAACAAAAATACTCGAAAGCTAAAACAATATAATAAAGAGATAATAATAGACTATAATCCACATAAAAACAGTTCTAATTTTCATTAATATCATGTATTCGAAAATAAACCTAAGTTTTGATGTTATGAATAAAGTAAATTGATTGAGTATTATTAATTTTTTAGATATTGTAGAGGTTATCGTTCTACCTAGAGCTAGAAAACAGCACAACCAACCAATATGAGGAGGTACTCAGTGAGCGTTACCAAAAAAATGCAACTACACCCTTATAGAATTTTAATCTAGGACCAATGAGTTTAGTTTGATTAAAAATAGTTTCTATTGTTATAAACATATTGCTTGATGTAGTCATTAGTGTTGGCAGTGGCGGAGCCAGAAATGTTTTGTACCGGGGTCGAATTTTTTTTCTTTCTAAAACATAATTTATAACAAAAATACAAATATATTTTACGATCGCTCATGGTTTGAAACTTTTTTTTATCACAGTTTCATTTATTACATTTTGAAATATGTTTATATAAAATTCATAATAATATTTTGTAATGTTTTAACGACTTTTTTATTATTTTAGAGATTGTCTTCCAATGAAAGAGACTTTTTATTCAGATAAACTGATTTGTGAGATCTTCTATCTGATAAATTAAAAAAATTAATTTGTTTTAAATATAAAGCTTAACTATTGAAAATATTTAGATCATGAGCGTAAACCCTAAATATTTTTTTCATAAAATAATATAAGCAAAGAAGTTGAGTATAACAAGAAAAAATAGTCTAGATTTTTTTTATAAAAAAGGGACAAGACTCACCCTAAAATTTAAAAAGAATTAGTTAAATATACACGTTTATTTTTTTATTATTTTGCATATAACAAATTTAGTTATTAGTAAATATACAAAATCTTAACATATTATTTATATATTTTCAAAATAAGATATGAAAAGATAAAACCAAGTATCTTTTCTAATATTGCATTTAGAATCTTTTAATATCTATTTCTTTAAAATATAGATATTTATTGTTTTAATATTTATTTTAAATAATGAAATTCGAAATTCATTTAAATTTGACTACACATGAATATTAATTCATTTTGGTTTATAAAATAAGAAGTAACATTTCTGAAATGTTTATATATACGTAGTTTATATTTATAATTAAATTATTTCAGTAAATAATATATATAACATAACTTAATTAAAGCACTTTTAAAAATTATAAATTACAAGTGTTACATATGCATGATATCATATATTCATACAGTTTACAACTTACTACAAAATAATTAATGAAAATAATAAAAAAATATTTAAAAGAATAAATAATTTTATATTTATTATAATATATAAATTAGCATATTAAAATATAATTTAATATATTTGAATTTTATAAAATAAAATATTAAAATTATTTGACATTAATATTATTTGATTATATAGTATGTTGAATTATATATCATAATTTACAATTACAATTTCTTACAACTTATTTCATAAAAATATAAACACCTATCAAATATTAGACGGGTTGGACGTCATATAATTAATTTAGATTATAATAAATATTCATTTAATATTATATGAAAATAAAATTTTACAAATATAAGAAATACAACATAAATTTATATTATAAAATACGAATCATATTAGGATATAACACATCGGTTTTTGTTCTAATTTGTATCACATAAATCAATAAAGTAATGATCTATCATTCGGCTTCGGGTTATATTAGTTTGGTTTCAGATATATTTGAAGTTAAATCCAAAATGTAAAAGCAAAACATAAGATGTAATTAAATATTTATATAGAATTGGCTATTTTAATTATTTAATTAAAAGTTTAATACGTATTTCTCGAAACCATTTCAAAATAAATATAGAATTAAATATTTATATTTCAAATATTTATACTTGTAATTAGTTTGGATATTTAAATTGGGTTTTTAGGTTTCTGGATTTTCCTTTTTTTTAATTACCCGTTCGAGTTCAAATAGTAACAGTTTGGGTTTAAATATTTTTTGTACCACACTAAGAGAGGTTCATTTGGTTTCCTTACATTTTGGATCGGGTGAGGATCAAAATTTTAATCTGGGTTGATTGAGACTTTGGATTACAGATTTTATACCCAAATCTATTTTAAATAAAAATAAAAAATAATTATCTAAATTTTTTCATCAAAAATTATTTCGTGTTTCGAAAGCGCGTTAAAATCAACTTTATTTTTGTTTTTTGAGTAGTGTATGTGGTAAAGGCAAATCGTAACATGATATTAATAAGCTTTTTTTTTTTAGTAAAACACGTGAAGATTTGGATGAGTAGTCAAAAAAAAATTCAAAGATGAAGACAAGTGAACTACTACTGTACGCCTTTTGTGTGTGTGTGGGTCTATTTTCTGCTATCAAAGATTTGATCATTGGTCTTGTGCCGGTTTATCATAATACCCCAATGGCTAACGACTACGTTTCCTCTGTCGAGAAGCTGCTGCGTCCTCTTATCTTGTGCCTCAGTGCTGTTGATTCTTCCTCTGTCATCAAGTATCTTCCTGGTTTTGAAGGTCCTCTTCCTTTTGAGCTCGAAACCGGGTTTGTTTTCTGTAAAACTAAACCGGGTTTGTCTGAGTTTGTGGTTAAGGATGTGTGATTTTTTCTTTCCTTGAAAGGTATATTGGTGTTGGTGAGGAAGAGCAAGTGCAACTACTTCATCAAATCTGAGAGAAATCCAGAAGAAGACCCTCTTCTTCTCTGGTTAAGTGGAGGACCTGGTTGTTCTTCAATTTCTGGTCTTCTTTATGAGAATGGTAATTTAATATCTTTAACTCATTGTTATATTGTGTCTCTGCTTTGTTCTTGAATCAAGATTAAAAAAAAAAAAGGAAAACAAACAGGGCCTGTGACTGTGAAGTTTGAGGTTTACAATGGGACTCTTCCTTCCTTGGTCTCTACCATATATTCATGGACTAAGGTATATCACAAAGCGTTGTACATATTCAAACTTGACGACGACAATTCCAAGTTGTTTATGCGTCATCGTTTTTTCAAGCTGTGTATTAGATTTCAAGTATAATATATTTGGATCAGCCTGTTGGAACTGGTTTTTCCTACTCAATAACTCAACATGATAGTAAACCAAGTGATTCAGGAGAAGTCAAGCGGATACACGAGTTTCTCCAAAAGGTTAAAAAGACTTACTTGGTCCTCTCTTCTTTGTTGCATATGCATACATACATTCATGGGCCTCTGTGCTGCGCAGTGGCTAAACAAGCATCAAGAGTTTTCCTCCAACCCTTTCTATGTAGGTGGAGATTCTTATTCCGGTATGGTTGTTCCAGCACTCGTTCAAGAAATCTCAAAAGGAAACTATTTATGCTGCAAGCCTCCAATAAACCTTGATGGCTATGTGCTTGGAAACCCGGTAACCGATATTGAGTTTGATTATTAACCATCGCGTTCCTTTTGCTCATGGAATGGCACTGATGTCTGATGAGCTCAACGAGGTATGTAAAACGACATACATACATACATACATACGAACTGTTATTTGAAACTAAATAAGAAAAGTTGTTGAAAACTCTTTTTAATTAAGCAGTCGATGAAGAGAATATGCAAAGGAAAATATGCAAATGTTGATCCAAGTAACAAGGAATGCTTGAAACTCGTTGAAGAATATGATAAGTGCACTGATAGTATAAACTACTCGCTTGTCATAACGCCATCGTGTGAAGATGAAGACACATCTCCCGATTGCTATGTAAGTAATCCATCTTACACTCTGTAACCTCTTAGATAAAGTCTTTATTAAGTTTACCATTTGCAGGATTATAGGTAGGTATGTGTCAACTACCTACTGGGCCAATGATGATAGCGTGCGCAGGGCTCTTCACATTAATGAGGTATTAGATACGACTTAAGTTAAGATTCAAAGATCTTTTGGTAATGACGAGGAACTATTATTGCAGGGGAGTAAAGGGAAATGGGTACGGTGTGATTGGGATATGCCTTACACCAATACATCAAAAGCACTGTACCGTACCATACGAATAACAGCATTAGTGGCTATCCTTCTCTCATCTTCAGGTCAGAGTTTAGCCTCTTGTTAGAAAATTCAAGGCTATTTCTAAACTTATTGGGTGAACTGTGGTGATCATGACATGTATGTGCCTTTCCTTGGAACTCAAGCTTGGATTAGGTCTCTTAACTATCCCTTAGGCGATCAAATCGCTGGGTATATTACCTTCTTCTTTTTTGTTCATTGTCTTGTTAATTTATTTATACTGTCGTATGAGCTCATTAGATTTGCTCTGTTTTTGCAGATACACGAGGACTTATGCCAATAAAATGACATTTGCGACTATCAAAGCAAGTCTGTTCTTTGTTTCCACTCAAACATTTTGATAGCAGTTTTTGTCACTATGTTTCTTAACTGTGTTAGGTTTGATTTTAGGGAGGAGGACACACTCCTAAATATAAACCAGAGGAGAGTTATATCATGTTCCAAAGGTGGATCAGTGGTCAACCTCTTTAGCACCAAGTTCAAGTTCAGGACCGGGCAAACCCCCAATTATATACAGAAACTATATATTTCCCAAAATGTTATAGCAAAATCTTATTAATGTTCATGTTAAATTGTTTAGTCTTCGAATCCAGTCCAACAACATTATTGTTCTATCAAAGCATCTGTATATAGCTATCACACCTTCTACATAAGAAACATTTACTCTTGAAGTGACACTTGTAAAAGAGATTCCTTAGAATGACCTTAAAAAAAATCCTCTCCAGCAAGTACAAATTCAACAAAAAAAATCATGTTTTTAATGTGATGACAGAAGAGGGCTAGTACCAGTTCAGAGGAACCTCTCCGGCTATGGTTGCTGTGAGTTTATCTTCCTCCGTTCTCCCCTGTGATCACAATATATATAGTTGGACGACAAAGAATGAGACAAAGTTCAAGAACGACGTTGCTCACTCTCTTGCTTCAGAGGACCTTCGTAAGTATATACAATGCAGGGCTCTAGTCTTAGTCAAAATACGTGTTGCCTATGGCAAAGTGTCTGTGATTCAACATGAAAATAGTGGATCAGTAATAGCATAAGCATCTAATAGTATCAAACTTGATGGGTAGAGAGGATAATAGATAAACAATCACAAACTAGAACAACGAAAAAATCATATCCAAATACGGCAAAATGGAGAGAGACATAAAAAATCTTCCTGAGAGAGTATTCTTACCTTTCAAATATTATCAAGGCGTTCCCACAGAGAGGAGGCCTTTCACTAAATGAAATCTGACTTCTTTACCGTACAAACTCTCCTTGAACATACTCAAAAACTGCAACTTTTTCATTCCTTTGAATCTTTCATCTCTTCTCGATGTCTCTGATACTTTGAAAGAAATGCCGAACATCCTCTCAGTACCCTGAAAAGTAAATTTAAGGGAATAAAAGATACCCTGGCTTAACCAAATTTATTTGTTTAACAACGATGCTAAAACTAAAAACTAGTTTGATCAATAAGTATGTCGCAACCCTTGCTACTATCCATCAAGAACTGACGCTTTGCAGGCTGGCGAATGAATGGTTCAAGAACTAGATCTCTGCCCAATTTTTGCAGCTCATGGTGCATACTTATGACTCTCTCTTCTGATATTTGTATCAGAGACTTATCATATAAAAGCGTAAGACCATCTCCAACATCTAACTCATTGTCTTTCAGATATCGCATCACATTCTCATATCTATCTAATAGAAGTAATTTTGCTGAGGTGTCATACTATCCATAAATTTAGCTAATTTTGCTTATTTGTCATATTTTCAATATATAATTTAATGAATAATTAATTATATTTGTTAATATATTATTAATCATAAATTAAAAACGAAAATTTCATTAATTTTATAGTTATCATTATCTAAACATAATTTTATAATTATCATTATCTAAAAATAGTTCATAATAATTTTATAATTATCACTATCTTTATTTACCTAAATGGATTATTAGATTTATTAATATGTAATTAACCAGAACAATAATCTCCTTGATTTAATAATTTATGAATAGATAAATGTTTTAAAGTTTATTTTATGCAGTAAAATATTTTTTATACTGATTTTTTTTGTCATTTGTAAATAGTTTAATTTTTAATTTATTACTAAACGCATGAATGTTTTCAATTTTATTATATGTAACAAAAAATATTTCTATGATGATGAAAACTGTATATATATACATAATTTGTTGTTCAATTTATTATTAAATATTTTGAATATTTGATCAATTCCTAATTCTTTGTCGTATTAGAATTAATAATATATCTATTT
>JABAYD010031869.1:0-13879 GCA_014822095.1 Diplotaxis tenuifolia
CTTTTCCACACATTAGAACCTTAGAAATTGGCCATGCTATATTCTTAAACAGTGCATCGCCAATCACGTTCATGTGTTCACTTGGTCTCCACAGGTAAGCCTCTTTGTTAATCACCTTGTCAATCTTCACTTTTGCAGCATTCAGACCCAAAGTAATATTATTGACCATCTCTTTTGGGTCTGTTGAAATCAAATATCCTTCAGCAATCACTTCATCATCATTAGTCCAATTAACAACCTGGATTCTATCTTCCAACGCATTTGCATCCTAAAGAGTCATGGAAAAACAGAAAAGACCGAACAACTAACGAAACACATTTCTAATATGATTTGTTTAAACACACTGAATACATGATACGAAAGTTACCGAGGAACCATCAGTCTTGTCTACAGTTGGGGAGTCCATAGTGTCGAGAATGACCTTCTCGAATGGCCATGCAATTTTGGTTCCCACAATGTCACTAAGTAAGGTGATGGCTGTTGTAGGCCTCCATATATATGCTTCTTTATCTACTACGAAGTTAACAAGGTCAGCTGATGCGTTAGGTCCAAGTGGAATACGACCAATCTTGTAAGTTCGTTCAACAGAGCATAGATCTCCTTCACTGACAACAACATCATCTTCGGAATACCAATCAAGTAGCTGACACCTAAGTGCTCCTTTGCTTGTACCAGTGTTGGTGGATGGTGAAGGATCATCCTGATTTTTCTAAGAAGATACAAACAATTAATATTTGGCTAAGTGAGAAAATTAAAAACACACCGTACTATTAACTTACCTTTTTCCCTTTAGCTAAGTCACTAACCAAGTGTTTCAAATCTTCAATCTCAACCACCAATTCTGCTTGCTTAGCTTCAAGCTGCTTCACATGTGCATCTCTAGCCTGTATGAAAGCTTAGCTTGGTAGCAGTAATTCCTCTTCCCATTCCTCTGACCCTTCCATTTTTGGTACCTAGAACCTTACTCACAACATCTTCTTTAACACTAATAGTGGAGTTTGAGCCCATCTCACTATAAATTGTTTTAATTTGTTCCTGATATCACATTTGTATGGCATCAATATATATTACGAAGTTTAACTAAAAAAGGTTTGATGACTTCTTACAATTGTTTGTTCAAACTTTGGTCTCGCGGCTCTTCCATCTGCATGGGTATGTCCAGCTATCCAGATCTTGCTTCTAGTAATCTTTCTCGGGTCAGATGCCTTTTTCTTCTACAAGTAGCAAAAAAAGTAAGGCATAAACAATATTAGACTCACGAATACACTTCATCACAGAGACATACCATTTCATCACCAAGACGACCCATTCCTTCCTTTACGACTGGTCGTGTGGAATCTGACGCATCCTCATAGCTCTGAACTGATCACTTCGTTCCTGCAATCACATTCCAAGAATAAATATAGCAAACATTTATTTTTATTGGGAAGATCTAAATAAACCACCTTGAAAGAGCGATCAGTCCTACTCTTCACCCACTTTATCCAAACTGAGTCATTGTGAATGTTGCGTGGTTTTAAGCATCGTAGACTTTCTATGTTCATTGTAGAACGCAGTTTCTTGCTAGCATTGACTTAGAAGCTCTAAACACACAACCCATTTGCTGGAAGACAAACGTCTTTTGCCAATCTTCTGTCAAATTAAAACTCACCTACAATAATTTCCTATGTTATCATATAATCATATAAGATATAAAGAAATCATGCAGTAAGTTTTTACGAAATAACAAAAGTTGTACCTGCAGCTCCTCCCACATTGTATCTTTTGTTTGCTCATCAAGGTGCCTCCAATCGTCTACAAGTACTGGTACATACTCTCTCACGAGAGGTCCAAGGAAAGAAAAAAGTGTAACTGATCTTTTACCAATAGGTTCACCAAATCTGTTAAATTGACCTCTAGTTCTCTTTTTTTTTTGTTCCTTGATTGGTCTGTTAAATATCCTCCTCCTCCTCCTCCTTCTTCTTCTTCATCCTGATCGTTGTGTTTATCTGGTTCTACTTTTTCAGTATCTCCTCCTCCTCCTCCTCGTCATCATTATTTTCTTCATTTTCTCTCTCAAATTCGTCATCATGAACATTATTATCTTCATTTTCTCTTTCAAGCTCTTCCTCAGGTATTCTTAGTTGAGAATCGGATTGAGCTGAAACGGATTCTTCATGACTCAACAAAATAAAAATATGAGAGATTTATTATAATATGCTACTAATCCTAATTCTACCAATCTGCTACTACTTATCCTAACTCTACTAATCTGCTACTACTAATCATAACTCTACTTATCCGCTAATTACTAATCCATGCAGTAGATCCCTTCACAATCATCCCTAAAACAGAAACTCTCATCATCAGAAGCTTGATTCTCTAAGTCATCACACAGCTGAATGGGTGATGGTGGTGCAACAACCTCTTCTTCTGTCTCCAACTCGTGATAGCCCCTTGGTGGCGCCTTCATAACTACATACCAAGGTGATGAGTCATCTTCTCTAGAATAAAAAACCTGTTTTGCTTGAGACGGCATAATATATGGATCTTGCCGAAATGGAGACTGATTTATATGTAGGTTCAGAAGTGTAAAACCCTCTTCTTCTTTCAAACCATGTCCTTTGTTGGCCCACCTACACTTGAAGAGTGGAACCTTGAACATGTGATAATCCAGCAAGATTATCTCTTCTATGACACTATAGTACGCAACAATGTCTGCCTTTTGATTAGTATCTCGAGCACTTGAATGACACATGGTGAAAGCTTGATAGGACACTCCACTGTTCTGAGTCTTCCTTTGTACATCATCGGTATGAAATCGATGTCCATTAACTACAAACTCCTTATACGTTTGAGTTTCAGCTCTTGGTCAAAAAGCTAACCAATTTAGCTTCTTAGAATATTCCTTTGAGTTACTTGAGATTTAGTGACAAAGAAATAGACAAAAGGAACCAATTTTTAATAAAGTATAACAAAATATAAATTCATAAGTGGTCATAACTAATCATATACCTTCTCTTTAACCCACTGTATAAACTTTTCTCCATGAAGTTTCCACAAAGAAGTTTCATTCTTCTGCACCGCACATCTTTATCTTGTAACTCTTGTAAGTGCATACTATATTCAGTTACAACAATCAATATCATAGATAAAACTTATAGAAAATAGAACTAAAGGTTTTGATACTTACTAAACATATGGAGTGAACATGGCTGTGTTCATCAAAACATATCAATGTGCTATCTCCCGCTCTTTCTCTGTTAGTGTAACTACTTTAGCTTTGTGAAATGGACGACCTTCAAGGATGTCCTCATCAGGTTCAAGATCTTCATTACGGTTTCCATTTTTGCATGCTGGTACATATGTCTTAAGGAACTCCAAACAGAAGGCCATGCATTCTCCTGCCATGTATCCCTCAGCCATACAAGCTTTTGGTCTAGCAAAGTTTTTTACATAGGCTTTGAGTATCTTCATGTACCTACATATGAAACATATTCCATATTAGTCCAAATCAGCCTTAAGTTAACACAAAAATATTAGAGTTAAAGAAATACTAATGAGTACCTCTCAAAAGGGTACATCCATCTAAAGTGGACCGGACCACCCAAACGTGTCTCCCTTGCTAGATGAAGAGGAAGGTGGAACATGATATCAAACAACGTTGGAAGAAAGAACCTCTCCATTTGGCACAATGTCTCCACAACCTCATTCTCCAGTGCTACAAGCATCTCGGGGTCAATCACACGCTGACATAATTGATTGAAGAAGTTGCATATTCTGTTCACTGCAATCCGATGCCCATTTGGTATCATTCATCTTTGAGCCACATGTAACAGGTTTTGTAGTAACACATGGTGATCATGGGACTTCAAGCCACCAACTGTAGATGGATCAACCGAAACACAATTGGCGATATTCGCATAGTAGCCATCCGGTCCTCTAAACTCAGACAATCTCTTGCAGAACTTCTTTTTCTCAGTCTTGGACAACCAATAAGCAGCAGGTGGTAAGTAGTTTCTCTTTCCCCGTACTTGTGCGTGTAAGGTTTCCCGAATCCCCATATCTTCCAAATCTTGTCGTGCCTTCAAGCCATCTTTTGATTTTGCGCTTTGCATGAGTAGAGACAATATGGCATCAGACACGTTCTTCTTAACGTGCATTACGTCGATGTTGTGACGTACATGCATGTCCTAAGCAATGGAAACAATGACATTAATTAGACAATGATAAAAATTCAAAATATTTGAGGTTTAGAGAATATTCAAACCTTCTACTAAGGTAATCGAAGAAAATAGGCCGCTTCTTCCACCTCCAGCTATCACTTTCTTCATCATTTTCCTCTTATGATAACTCTTCATCCTCAAACAAACCAGATCTCTTTCTTTTTCCTTTCTTATCTAAAGGTCTACCAAAATCATTCCTAAACTCTTTCAGCTGCTCAAATATCTCAACACCTGACTGAATTCTAGGTATTGTCCCTTCTTGTACAATGTTATCAAACCAACTTTGTCAGCGTCTATAAGGATAACATGGTCTGAGTCTTCTCCTATTGTGCAACTAGACATGTTTTATATTAAACTTCAGCCACCTAAAAGGCGTATCCTTGCCACAAACATTACATGCTTGTTTACCTTTCAGTTTACAGCCTGCCAACGTACCCAACCCATGATAATCACTGATACTCCACATCAAAATAGCTCTGAGATTGAAAGTTTCCTTGGAAAAGGAGTCATAAACCTCTATACCTTCACTCCATAAATATTGTATATCTTCTATCAACGGTTGAAGATAGACGTCGATGTTATTACTTGGTGCAGTTGGTCCAGGGATCAACATGGTGAGCATTACATTTTGTGCCTTCATACACAATGTGGGTGGCATGTTGTAGTTCACAAGCAACATCGGCCATGTGCTATACTTCGTGCTCTTGTTCGAGAAAGGGTTCATCCCATCTGTAGACAGTCCAAGTCGAAGATTACTCGGTTCATAAGAAAACTCTGGCCATTTTTCATTAACCTGAGACCAAGTTACTGAGTCCACTGGGTGCCGGGTCGTTCCATCTTCTGAAGCATTATTGGAATGCCAACGCAGATCCTCAGCCATCCTTCTTGACCTATATATCCTTCGGAATCTGTCCTTTATCGGGGTGTATCTTAGAACCTTAGAAGGAATCTCATTCTTTTCTTCTTTCATGTGCTTATCCACTTCCCATCTTGAAGCTGTACATCTAGGGCAGCTAGTCAAATCTTTATACTGCTTCCGGTATAGGATGCAATCATTCTTGCATGCATGAATCTTTTCATAGCCAAACCCAAATGTCTTCAGGTAGTTCTTCATTGCATTTGTTGATGTTGGAAGCACGTTATCTTCAGGTAGCATGTCGTGGACTATCTTCAGAAGCTGATCAAAATAGTTCTCTGACATTCCGCTCTTCACCTTAATTCTGTACAGCCCCATGATAGCAGAAACTTTGGTGTGGTTCGGACATGTGTTGTAGAGAGGTGTTTCAGCATCTTCTAACTTCTTCGTAAACTCTAACTCTACTTCGTTTTCAATATCATCATGTTGATCTGCTTTGTCACTCTGTGGCTGTAAATTGTCATCACCTTCGAAGAAAATAGCTCTAAACAACTCATAAGATTCAAATTCAGAAGCTTGTTCATCACATCTCTTCAAATCCCTGACCTCCCTGTGATTGCTCCAACATTTGTTTAGCTTGTACTTCTGATCCATCCCTTTAATAACTAGATGATCCAAGACCGTGGCTATTGGTTGGTGGCAAAGATTTCGGCACTCGAAACATGGACAAAAAATCTTTGCAGGATAACCCAAACTCTTTGCTGACCCATAAACAAAATCTGTTGCTCCTTGCTCATACTTAAGGCTAGTCCTATAAATTAGAAAACATTTGACAATTCAATCATAAGAAACTCAGTTGTAAGTAAAGGAATTAACAATAAGAACATTATAAACCATACCTTGGAAACCCAAGACTTGTCCATGTGACTCCACCAACACAACTCCATAGTGAAAGGGTTTTAATCATGCATGATAATGTACATCAGCCCAAATACACTAACAATTTAGAGACATATACGAGAGAATAAAGAGGATTATCTGCAAAGTACCTCTTGGTTGCTAAGATCTTGTAAAGGATAGTCTACAAAATAAAGCAAAACTGAATTAAGTCAGACATAACAAAATCTCTTAAGACACTCTGTGAAACGGAACCCTATAAATTTAAAATACCTCGGCTTGAAGCAAACACCAAAATCTGTCTCTGAAACTTGTATCTAAAGCCATATTTAGTCAACAGACTCATCGAAATCCATGTCTCAAATAAAAACCCTAAAATTTCACATACCTGAGATTACGAGATAGGTAAAGGATTCCCGATAATTCCCTGTAAGAAATCACAAATTTGGTCAAAAATCAGAACTTGTGCGTGTTTAGAAACCCTAAATCCATATGATTATCAATAACCCAAAAAATACAAGCTTTTGAGATCGACACGAGATGAGAGAATATGTCTGAGTGAGAGAGAACTTCCCGAAAAAATGTGAGAAGTGAAACAAAGATGTGAGAGGGAAACTCGAGAGTGGAGGGAGGAGACGAAAATGATGAAAAATCTCAAGTGTTTAGCCGGGAGAATGAAATAATTTTCCGCCTAAACAATACACAGCTCCTAAATACAAAAGCTATCTAACACACACTTCTTTAAAAAAGTGTTACACAGCTTTGCGTCTGAAAACGATAACATAGCATGGACATTAAAAAACGCTGTCTTAAAACGAGCGTTGTATCACAAATTGCATTTTAGGCTATAACGCTATCTTCTTATGCTATCTTTACCCCCTTTCCTTGTAGTGGGTTTCACCTCATTGGGCTTTACTTCCTTGGGCGGAGTTACGTCTTCATCTTTATTTCTCTTCCTCTTCCTCTTTCCCTCTATCATTTCATATGTTCGCCTTGACTTCTGTATGAGAGACCTCGTCTCCCGTACAAAGGCCTCTTCGTCCTAACTCGGTGACACATGAGGAAACCTCCAAATCCGAGACATCACCATCTTTCTTTCTCCTCCCTGTGTGAATAAGAGATTGTAGACAATTAATAAGAGTATGCTTTTTTCGTAAATCTGATAGAACGTTGTATGTTACATTCACACACCTTCTTAATTTTGGGTTTTACAATGAGGTTAGATCGTATATATACTAGGGCCAGTCCGTGTAGCGTAGAATATGGTTGACATATGTGATGTATGGTTGAAATATGTTATGTAATTATATTTTTATTGAATTTACTGAATTTTTTTGTTTATTTATAATTACTTATTTAGAAAATGTGAAAAAGAAAGAGTCAAAGTAATGTGATAAAAAAACTATATTATTGATTCCTTTTTATGCTACTATATTTGTAGATTAAGTAACCATATTATCTACGTAAAGTTTTAGCGGCGCTTGTATAAGTAGATTTTTTGGGAGAAGGTATATGTAATTGGTGTTCTTGGAATTAAATATTATTAACCAACGACGGACTATTACAACATCGTTATATGCTTGGTTGTTGTGTATTGCATATTGTTTACGTGATTATGTGTTTAGAAGTTTTTAAATATATTATAGATAATGAATAAGGAAACACAATGTGAAAATTGAAAACGTAGGAAAATAATAAGATGAAGGAAAGTAAAGTTATTTTTTTTTTTTAACTTAGCAGTGTTTATTAGAATGACTTAATAATCAGCTAAACCATCTGTTGATCTACCAAAATTATTAAAATATTGGGTAAAGAATGTAGACACAGAAGAATTTTGATCTTGTTTTCTGTTACTTTTTATGTAAATCTATGTTTGTTCAATGTGAACTTATACACATGTGTTTGGATCTTGAGTATAATCTAAATCTCAAAAATAATATTTTTTTTTTCGTATTTCAATTCTTTCAAGACATAATATATATTTTGAATTTGAACTTTCTTTGTGAAACTATCTTTTGATGTGTCCAAAAAAGTTATCTATTTTTCTAATATGTTAAATACTACTGATATTTGATCATCAACTTTTAGCATACAGAAAAGATGTTGAAAATTCTTTTAAAGCTTGGCAATCATCCCCGATATATTAAAAGAGAAACATTACAACA
Organism: Diplotaxis tenuifolia; assembly: GCA_014822095.1. Taxonomy (NCBI): domain Eukaryota; kingdom Viridiplantae; phylum Streptophyta; class Magnoliopsida; order Brassicales; family Brassicaceae; genus Diplotaxis; species Diplotaxis tenuifolia. Next base: position 8,124 of record JABAYD010031869.1, read on the forward strand.
TATTTTTTGTGGCCATGGGTCATCACCACAATCATTCTTATAATCTAGAGAAAAATATGTTGGTTCATCTAAATATATAATAATATTTTTATTAAAATAAACATAAATTACTTAGCCAAATTGCAATTTAGAAACCAAACATGCCATTAGATTGTAGGCAGAATCCAAGAAAAGTGCTTGAAATAACTTCATTGCAAGATGGTACGAGTACTGAAAAGTAGAAGAAAATAGCTATGATTATGTCGATGAAATTTCCACTTTGACAAATGAGATAATGGCATAAAGAAAAACAAATCTCGAATCTGTAAACGGTGTAAGCCTTTGAAATGAGTGTTTCCTAAAACTGAGAGAGCAAGAAGAGGAAAGACATGAGGGTTAGTGACAATTGTATTGGAATAAAGGGTTGGCCGTAAGCACAAGCAATCCGGTCTTGGAAAATTATGGGTTCTATTCAAAATATAAAAAAAATGATTTGAAATTATTTCTTATTTCAAAATAAAATTTCAAATAATTAATTAAAAATTTATAATTCTACAACAAATCTGACATCAATTATATTTAGATACTAACTACTTTTTGTAAAAACCAAGTTTATGATGAAAAAGTTAAATAAATCTCAATCATTTAAAGTCTTTTATAAGATATTTATGGTTTTTAAAAAAAATTCAATATATTCTCTACATAGTAGATTATAATTAATAATTAACAAAAACTGAACTCAAATTTCATAGTATTTTTTTAGAAATATTCAAAGTAGTTATTTATGGTATTATAAATAATATTTTTTCAACTTTTGATCTTTTTTTACATTTTAATTTATATTTTAAATATAATTATATGAATATATATTTATTTATTAAATGGAAAATTTTAAAATTGGAGCCCCACAAAGTGTGGGCCGCATTCAAATGTTTTGTTGGCATGCTCTCAAGTCTGGCTCTGACCGCAAGAGGGCAGCTTGTGAGGAAAGAGAAAGACAATAGTTGTGTCTAAATTCTTCTTGTGCTACTAACTTATGGCTTTGTCCATCAACATCCTTACTTGGCTCATTTCCAACTCCATTTAATAAGGTGTCATTCGACAAATACAATTATTGATAATCTATTTCTTTTTTTTTACCCAAAAAACCAAATAAAGACCAAAAATTGATAATGATAAAGTAGAAGCTACAAATAAGGTAGATTTTTTTGTTAATTATAGGTTCATGGGTCTAGCTATGAAAGTATTGATAAGTGTATTATTTGATCATAAGTGAGATTTCGAGTAAGTTTTTATATAATCTTCTTATGTATGAAAAAATGATTCATCGAAATAATGAGTCATTATTGATATTGAAAGCAATATTCTAACCACTGAGTTAAGTAATTTACAAGAGCTATAATCAGTTAGGTAAATCACCTCAGCCATGAGTCATTAATTAACTAAATTGCAAGAGTTTCCAACCTTTTAAACTCAATGCAACGTAATTCCTACATTAAACGACTATACAAAATCATTAAAACAAATTATCTAACTTAGGAATAATAAAAAAATAGAGATAGTAAAGTTATTCCAAATTCTGCAGGATCCCTAATGAAAATAAATTCCATTGACAACGAATATATCTCCATAATCAAAGTCTTACAACTATTTTCATAAATAAGCTGTACCTGAGATAAGTACACGAATAACCAAGTCCAATTTCAGACCCAAAGCCGTATAAAAAGTTTGAAAGTATTAAACCATAATATATTTTCTTCACTCAAGTTTCTTGGTGGCTTAAGGATTGTTGTTTGCAATTATATCATTGGTTGTCTTCAAGGATTCTTATGTCGCCTTCTTCTTAGCTTCACGAAAATTCTTTCCAGCGTCCAAACTCCTTTTACCTCGGGCAGATTGTTCAGCATCTACAGAAAAATTCATGCTTCTGAAGATGTATTGTTGACTGGTTTGAGAAGATGCACCAGTGATTTGTAGTAAATCACGAAGTAGTACATGAACTGGATCACGAAGTAGTACATGAACTGGTACACGAAGTCATACATGAGGATGAGATATGAAGCGAATGCTGAAACACATAAGAGGACAACATGGGCTCGACTTACATAAGCCAAGACGTGGCTGTTAGGTTTGACAATCATCTTAAATAATATATTTAAGATGAGGAAAAACTTCCTTAATCTTAAGAGAAGAAAAAGGAAAGATTGCTTAGAAACCCTAAGGTGTAGGGTTTAGCAATCATATAAAGACCAAGAGGCCGTCAAAGAAAAAGAAGCGTTCAGGGTATTCTTGAGAGAGGCACACAGGTGTGTGACGTCGTCCCAACATAGATGATGAGATCTGTTAGTGGTTTAGTTGTAGAGAACTATGCTCTTCATAAGAACAATGTGTAGTAGTTGATCTAACCATTATAATCTAGATAAGAGAGTGGTAGGCACAAGTGTGTGGTTCCGGGGATGTAGGAAGCAAACCTTGTTAACAAATCTCTATGTGTTCTTTATCTTATGCTCATACATACTATACATGCACATAAACACATAGATCTAGCCACAATATGCACTTACAATTGGTATAGAGCGGGTTCTCTTAGAGATCCGTCTTATTTTGGGTATGATCCTAAACCTGTGGCTAGTATGGGGAAGTGAGATAGATGAGACAATTGATGTGTGTTCACTATCTTAAAAGAGGAGTTTGGTTATTCGTCAGATGTGTTTAACCTCGAAGATTGAATGATCATGAGAAGATTGATGTGCTTATGTCTCGATGGAATTAGACTAGTGGAACAGTCGGTTGAATTGAGGGTGAAGGAACTATCAAAGACTACATGTAGTCATGCGAAGTTTTATACTGTTGCTTGAGTTTCAAGAAAGGTTGTTTATTACAGCCCAGAACATGTAAATCGTCAGACCATGCATAATGACGTGTGGAATTTCTGCTTGCTCCGAGATAGGTGCTTAATAAGAAGAGTCATCAGTGAGCTGTAAGTGTATTAGTTCTTGCACAGTTGAATTCAAGACTGGTTAAGAAATCTGATGAAGGTGAATCTGGTGAAGATAAGGATGTGACACCATGCTTTAGTATTCTGAAGAAAACAAATGCAAGATGCTTCTTTGAATTCTCTTTCTCTATTGTACTGGAAAGTTTGTCTAGATGGGAAGTATATATACCAGACTCAGACTCAGTAGCCTTTTCTTTCTCTGGTGAAGAAAGCTCCGCCAATGGGAGATAGTGAGACATCCGAAGCTTATCAAACGAATGCAAAAGCAGGTGGAACGAAAGTACTTGACTGTCCTGGTCTGGAATGATTATTCTCTGCATAACTAAGGACTTGACTTAACTTAACCAGAGAGTGTGAGTCCACGAGGAAATATAAAAAAAAATATTGTGTGTCCTGCGGAAGCCCTCTGCAGTGTCTGATATTGTTAAGTTTCTCATACATGCTCATGGCATATAGAATCCTGAGCGTTCAGTGTGTAATAGTGGAAAAGTTGTGTGTGACTTGTAGCTCTAAGCAGTAAGATTGAAAGGGAAACTGCAGTGGATTCTCCATGGATGCGAGACGTTATTTACAGAGGTATTACAGTCAAACACATGACATGAAGGAAGCATAGCTGCAGTAGCAAAGTGTTGCTCTTTAATCTTTGCAATGAAACCATCAAACGGAGCTGAGACTGTCAAGGTGCGAAGGTATAAAGAAACTGATTTACTTGGTTCATGAGCTATTGAGTATATCGAGAAAGAAGCTTCTTGGAAGTTTTTTTTGTAAATCTCCGAGAAGAAGAGAGAGCTATGAGTCATGCAAATTAGTTGGAAAAAAAGTAGAAGAGCACGAGCTTATCTGAATCATGCATGAAGAAATCAAGTTGTTGAATTCAAGTATTTGCTCAAAGGCTTGAAAAGCATAATTGACTCATTACTTCTGAAAGATCAGCTATAAGCTTTATGGTTCAAGCAGAGTGTGACTGAAGATTGTGCAGAGATACTCTTGGAATGCATGCTTGAGTGAGATGGACTTAATGGTCTGATAACATATGAGGCTACACGATTAATGAGAAGTGATCACTGTCAAAAGTCTCAGAGAAGAAAAAAGATGGAACTGTCCGCTGATGTGGAAGTACCATACAGAGTTCAAGACAAAATTATAAGCTGATCCCGGAGTTAAAATACATATTTGAGGAAAGTGTGAACGTAATAACCTTCTCATCAGCATGGGTTTAATTCAAGATTCCGCGAGATCCTCAAGAGTGTGAAGCAAAGCATTGAAGTGACTCTTTCAAATTTTAAGCAAAGAAGAAGGAGCCGTTTGAAGAAATAGTGCATCACTATCACGTTGTTGAAGTCAAGATTCCCCTAATAGAGACATAGTCACAACTGAGAAAAGAAGAACTTTCGGTGAACAGGTTGAGTCATGCAAAGTGAATGTATGTCTGCTGCAGTATAGACAAAATCTCAGACACGAGATGGTTCCCAAGTGAAAGAAGAAACACGATTGATGATTCTGGTTCTTCTTGCTAAATAGTCCTAGAGGTTCTCAGGAATATCTTTGGAGTTTCAGACAGTCAAACACATGGAAGGGGTGAAAAGCAAGCAGTATGGAAGCTAAGAAGTATTGGGCCTAACAAACTCAAGATTGGTTCTGCAACAGTGGCAGTTGATGGTTCCACAACAATGTGTTGTCTACATTTTTGATAATCTTGTTCTTCTGAATAGTGGCGTCTTGTGAAAGAATTCTCAGAAAAGAGAAGTGTTCTTTAAGTTTTTTTTCCAGAGAGAATCGGTGCTGGATATGTGTGAAGACAGAGAGGAATGATGAAGACAGAGTTTTGATCTTGATATCAAACTGAGCTGGCGGCTAGTTTTTGTTTTAAGTAAGGTTCTTCAGTCTTCTCTAGGCATAGTTCATCTGAATTCTCAGATTTGATAATTAATGGTGGAGACGTCTAACAAGCAAAGGAAACTAGATTTGGAATCTGAGATCATAATTTGAATGATAACATCTGACTCAGAAGCCTCTATTCATGATGTACAATGGGTTCGTCCACGTGAGTCAAGTAGAATTGGATAAGCTTGGTGAACAAAGGTCTAAGGCAAGATCGGAGACTCAAGAATGATGCAAAATGTTGATCATGTGATAGAAGGATCATTGTAAAGGCTAACGTGAGATGCAGATTCTTATTATCAAAAGTCTTGGTTATGGTAGCAAGAGAAGTTATCCAGAGATAGTATGGTCTTCAGTTTTCAGGGATATATTGATTCATCTTTGCATCGTTGATGGTTCTAGGAACTCAAGAGTTACAGAGGTTGAGGACTTGAAATTGTTAGGTATGGTTATTGAACATGAGCTAGGACAAGAAGTTATTCCCGTAACCAAACTAATTGAGTACCACTGCTGGATCTGTTCTTGTTTAATCTGTTAGAAGAGAAGCACAGAGGATAGTCCGCAGGAGAGCTAAAGACGGATGAAGCACACATGGATATGGGAAAACGCAGGATCGATATCAGTTGCATGTTCTTGTTGAAGCTCAAGGATTTGGTGATTCAATTTCAAAAAGGTTTCGGTTGAAGCTGATTTGTGGTTTGAATTAAGAAGATGGTTAAGTTCGGTTTATTGAAGTGGTTTACTGCAGAGATTAAACCGGTACTTGGTGAAGAAGGATAAGGGAGAGTGAAGCCTCTGGTCGCGACAGAGTCTTACCTTTACGTGGAGTATAAAAGCTCTAGTTCTTGTCTTCTTCATGGGTGTGAGAGAAGTAAGCATTTTGTAGCTTGTGAAAGTT
>JABAYD010031877.1:0-20826 GCA_014822095.1 Diplotaxis tenuifolia
AAAAAACAATTTGGAGTATTTTCTCAATGTCTTTACATGTTCACCCTTTATATAAACCAACCTCACACACCCAAAAAATCCATCAAACCTTTCTTCACCACATTTCACAGAGAAACGTCTCACAATGGGTGTTGCTATGGACCAGCGCAGCAATGTGAATGGAGATTCTGGTGCCGGGAAGGAAGAAGGGTTTGATCCAAGCGCACAACCACCGTTTAAGATCGGAGATATAAGGGCGGCTATTCCTAAGCATTGTTGGGTGAAGAGTCCTTTGAGATCTATGAGCTACGTCGCCAGAGACATTTTAGCCGTCGCGGCTCTGGCCATAGCCGCTGTGTATTTTGATAGCTGGTTCCTCTGGCCTCTCTACTGGGTTGCCCAAGGAACCCTTTTCTGGGCCATCTTCGTTCTTGGACACGACTGGTAAATAAAATTAATTATTTTGTCTCTTTTTGTTGAATTTATTAATTTCTTGAATGCACGTCCTATGAGTATCGTCACTGACTTCAAAATTTAATTCGTTTGAGGTTACTTTTTAATGTTTAATTATTAGTAAAAAATAAATAAAAAGGATCTAAGATTTTTTTTCATCAATGTTGAAGCATCATCATTCATCTGTCGTAAGACTCGTAACAAAAATATCTTCTTTTCTATAACTAATATCAGTTCCGCATTTTATGGATCTACGTTTGATGTTCTCAATTTTTGTTTCTTTTTCTCTAGATCTCCGGAGCTATTAATTATAATTATAGTATAGTATCAAGAAAATATATTGTTTCCTTTTTTTTTTCTTTTTGTGTTCCAATCTATTTTCGAGATTTAGACAAGTCTCACACCATCTACCGGATTTGTTACCTTGTTAAAGAGTTTGAATTAAAACAAATATAGAAAGTTCGAAATAAATTGTGCAATAAATGGTAAATACGTTTTCAATGAAAAATAATGATGTGAAAATATGATTGAATAATGGCAGTGGACATGGGAGTTTCTCAGACATTCCTCTGCTGAACAGTGTGGTTGGTCACATTCTTCATTCATTCATCCTCGTTCCTTACCATGGTTGGTAAGTCATTTATTAACTATTTTCATGTAAATTATTAGTACTTGTTTTCGTATTTCTTACATTTTCGTTTGTTCATTCTTGGTCCATGCTAGCAAACTGTAATCTGTTTTAACTGGAAACTACCAACTGATTTTTTTGCTAGAGTAGCAATTTCATAATTAAATAAGAATCCCATTAAACAATGCATGTGACTATATGAGGTTGCTTTTCTGTTGGAAAGCATCAAATCTTTAGCAACCAATGAAAAAGAATCCAAACCCTTTTAAAAAGAAAGCCAGTTCAAAAAAAACTTTTTTAAATGATATGGACCAATTTATGGTCCTGAATGTTTTTAGCTTCTTAAGTATAATTAGATTTTGATATTTTTTGAAATCTAATTTGATTAGAAAGGTTGATGGCCTAGTGGTTTCAAGGTCTCTCACACATGACTAGTCATGTGTTAATTGTTAGATCAGCTTCAGATATCTTTGAAAAAGACTTACATGCATTGCCTTATAGTATTTTGTGTGACTTATTTATTCCTGGAAAATGTTTATTAGTTAAAAGAACGAGACTGTTAGAGCACTCTACTGTTAGTTGTTCAATAGATAGATCAACTAAAACATCAAAATAAATATAAAACGAGTGAGATAGTTAAATCATTATAAAGACAATTTCATATTCACAAATTCTCCCATAAATAAATGCATAATATTTGTAATTGGGGTTTGCAGGAGAATAAGCCATCGGACACACCACCAGAACCATGGCCATGTTGAAAACGACGAGTCTTGGGTTCCGGTAATATTTCTCACTCTCATAGTTTCTCTTATCTTTTATTTATTTGTTTGTTTTTCGAAATTCGATTCTTATTATGTCTATGTTCTTAGGATTCTATATGTTTATTTCTAAGTTTATGTTTTCAGTTTGAGGCTAGACCGACCACTTGTCAGTGTTGTTTTGTAGCTGTAGTAAAATACAATGTGCAAGTGTCATAGTTCAGAAGTAATTAATTTCTTAGTGGTTTATAAACTTTATAGTAGTAATTCTTTCAAAAATGAAAAATATATACTTTTATACTACCTAACTTTAGCGATGGACCACTTATATTCGAGTCCCTAGCATAAAATGATTCTCCTCGAAAGCCGTTTACTTTTCTTCATTATTTATTATTTTCAGTTTTGGCGTTTTCGTAATATTTTGTCTGCTTCTTGAAAACTTATATAAAAGAGAACTTATAAACACATCACATGCAACGAATTAATTCGAATATATAACCCGAATGACAAAGTTCAAGTGTTAGCAAGTACTAGTAATAGTCATATTAACCAGAATTATGTATTTCAGTTACCAGAAAAGTTGTACAAGAACTTGCCCCATAGTACTCGGATGCTCAGATACACCGTCCCTCTTCCCATGCTCGCTTACCCGATCTATCTGGTAAAGATTTGTATAATTCCTATTTATTATTTTTGATTTTACAAATGATTTTAGATCTTCAGTTTTAAACCAATTTCTAAACTGATTTTGTTTGAAATTTTACTACAGTGGTACAGAAGTCCTGGAAAAGAAGGGTCACATTTTAACCCATACAGTAGTTTATTTGCTCCCAGCGAGAGAAAGCTTATAGCAACTTCAACTACATGCTGGTCCATAATGTTGGCCACTCTTATTTATCTATCGTTCCTCGTTGGTCCAGTCACAGTTCTCAAAGTCTATGGTGTTCCTTACATCGTAAGTTTCATATATTTCATTATTATATTATATTACTTATAACAGAAATTGTTTTTTGTTTTACATAAATTATTGGAAACTTTCAGATCTTTGTGATGTGGTTGGACGCTGTCACGTACTTGCATCATCACGGTCACGATGAGAAGTTGCCTTGGTACAGAGGCAAGGTAATTAAATCAAACATTATTTATAAAAAGCAATAACGATTAGTACATATTAATCTGATATTTTATGTTGTGTGTATTAAAAATAGGAATGGAGTTACTTACGTGGAGGATTAACAACTATTGATAGAGATTATGGAATCTTCAACAACATCCATCACGACATTGGAACTCACGTGATCCATCATCTTTTCCCACAAATCCCTCACTATCACTTGGTCGATGCGGTGAGTGATCTAGCAGCTAAACATTTGATTAAAGGGTGATTATTTATTAATTTAATTAATGAATTGTGGACAGACGAAAGCAGCTAAACATGTGTTGGGAAGATACTACAGAGAGCCGAAGACGTCAGGAGCAATACCGATTCACTTGGTAGAGAGTTTGGTCGCAAGTATTAAAAAAGATCATTACGTCAGTGACACTGGTGATATTGTCTTCTACGAGACAGATCCAGATCTCTACGTTTACGCTTCTGACAAATCTAAAATCAATTAACCTATCTTCCTAGCTCTATTAGGAATAAACACTCCTTTTCTTTTTGCATTTTTGTTGCTGTTTTAAGTTAAAAATGTACTCGTGAAACTCTTTTTTTTTTTATTAATGTATTTACATTACAAAAAGTATAAGTTTTTGTTATTTTTCTTTCTTTTATTTTAGTTACAACTTACAATCAAAAGGTTTGTGTTTGGACAAAAAGGAAAAGGAAAAGAAAAAGACAGTTCCACTGAAAGTCGACAAAATGCACGCCGTTTTTGGGTCCCATCACAACAACAATGTGTCACGGAGTTGTCGCTTTTTTTAAGTAATGGGCACTACTTTACGGCCCAAATATAGAAAAGCCTTTTTGATGCGCATGCCTGCGAGCGCCAGATATCCCAGGACCAGAATAATTTTACAAACATTTCATTCGTCTCCAACTATATTATTATTATAGATTTTTTAACTACATATATTGGATATAATAGAAAGAAAATGGTTCTTTTAATTTTATAGTCTATGTTCTATTTGATGTCGAAAAAAACTCCAATCCTAATTTCACGTTTATTGTAGGGTATATCTATATTTTTCCTCACGAACAAGAAAATGAAGTACATACAAAAAACCAGGAAAATAGCTAGCTAACTCTCATAAAACACATGACATCTACAATTAGAATCTTATTATATAAAATCTAGCATACGTATTTGACGTTAACCATGTAAAGCCATTTCGTCACATCGTTAGACTTGTACACAAACATACCAAAACCATTCACATATTGCTGATAATGAGTACAAATACAACATGGCTGCTCATTTACCAGATGCAACGTCGTTTTCTTTTTTTTTCTTTTGACATCTTTTGCTTTTTTTTGTTCAATCTTCCTTGCAATCTTAATTGAGCATTAAACCAAACATAAAAAGAAATCTCACACAAAATCCATATTTGCTACTAAAGATGTGGGAGTTCTAAAGAGTATCAAACACAAATAAATGTCTATTTTCTAGTTGGAATTTTTCTTTTATAAATGCATCAGAAAATGATAAAAAAAAATTAATCTGGCAAGTCTTGCTTAATTGAAGCTTTTGGATAGTATTTCAAATAATCAAATTTATCAACAACATAACGGAGAGAGAAAAAGTTGAAATAATCTTCTCTCTTGCGCGATTTTCTTTTTAACAAAGGGCGGACGTCTTGAATGATATTCAACTAGAAAAGAAAGCGATGATGCTAGGTTGGAACATGCAACCAAATTGTAGTTGTGAGATCTTGTTTTTTTCCACTCTAACCTATGTGAGAGTCTTGTCTATGGAGAAATGTGCATGAGTAAATAGTCAGTAAATTCTACGACAAAGCAAAATAACAAAACATTAACAAAACATGAAGACGTTGTATCATAATCAATCAAGGTTAGGGAGTTAACGATGGAATACCAACAGTTGATGATAAGCATTATGCCATTATAAATGATAATCAAGAGGAAATACCAATTCAGTTGATGTGTATGTCTGGTAGTTTTCATCATATAAGCAATCCAAGAGAACGTCTTTAACTCTTATTATTCCGTTGTTGCAATTTACTTATTCTTTTGAAATTGTATTTGACATTTTAACAGTTTATGCTTTTGGTTCAATTTATTAGTTTGTATATTTTACAGGATAAACTAAAAGTTTCACTGTCTTCTTCCCACGCCGGTTACAATCTGCCTCTAGTTTCTTCCGCTTTAATGCCTTAACTGATATTTGTTTATCTCGGTGTCCCTGTTAAATCCTTTCATCGAACCCCCTGTGACTGTTCCGAATACCCAACTTTAGGTTGATTAATTATATTTTAATTTAAAAAATGCAGAAACCTCTTATGAAACTGATACTAATATCTAGAACATGCGCGTTCGGGTACCCGTTGACGTTCGGGTCGAGTTTTTCGGATTTTCGGGTTTTGGGTTTACGCTCATAGGTCCCATTTTTAATATTTTATTAGCACAGGTCGGGTTCGGATAATAACACTTCAGATTCGGTTCAGATTTATATTGCATTATAAAACCCATAAAGTAACCACATATCATTCGGGTTCGGGTTTCGGTTCGGTTCGGATATACCCGAAGTAAAAACCAAAATTTTTAAATAAAACATAAATAAAAATACTTAAATTAAATAAAAATTAATCCTACACACAAACAAATTATAAAATACTTATTTATAACTAAATAGATATTTAAAATATTTATTATATGTTCATATCAAAATAAACATTTAATTGAATATTTGAAATACTTATATATATTTAAAATATTTATACTGACTATTGATTTCGGATATTTCGGGTTACCCGTTCGGGTTCGGTTAATAACACCTTCGGATTTGGATATTTTTGTACCATCCTACAAGACCCGTTCGGGTATTTTAAATTTCGGTTCGGATTTCGGATCGGGTTTTTCGGTTCGGATTCTGTTCGGATTTCGGATTTTATGCCGAGACCTACTAATGTCGTTACACAAAATATACAAAAACCATAAAATGATAGAACAATCGAACTATGGTAAAAAACAACCAAAACCAAAACATGTGACAATTTGGCCCTCCATTAAAACCTATATAACCACAGCTTAGCTCACCTTTAAGCTTATAATAATATACATTTAGTGACAAAGCACAAACTCAAACCAAAGCCGATGACAAAACTCTCAAGAGATCTGTATATATTAACTATCATCACCATATATAAGATAAAATAACAACCGAAATGATTAGATCACTTCAACTCTCGCCGGAAACTGTATTCCGACAGTTTCCTCTTCAGCCGTTGAATCTTCAGAGGCTACAAGTTTCACAGCCAAAGAAGAAGTGTAATTATACTTTTGTCTCGCTTCAGCGAAGCTTGAAGCAAGAACAGTTTGCATCCACTGATCAACTGTTTTCTCTTCATCTGTTGACCATCTCACGGCAGCTAGAATCTGAAGGACGGCGTCGTTTTCGATCTCAAGACGTGTTTCATGTCCGAACGACCGATGAAAATGCGACAAGATGTTCCTCTCTATGTTCTTCGCTAACACATCAAAGTCGATCATCTTGAACGTGACTTTCCCGTCTACTTGGTCGACAAAATCATCAAGCCAAGCTTCTGTGTTCTCGGACACTTCATCTGCGTTTGCTTCAGTCTCATCCACGGGAAGATTCAGATCGAGAAACGAACGTTGAGACTTAACAGCTCGAAGCGATGTAACCTCTGTTTCTAACTCCTGTCTTCGCTTGTTTAGACCGTTCTTGTTAACATTGTCGGCGAGTTTTATATGAAGTTTCCAGTTCTTCGCGGTGAGAACTCTTTCCTCTGAATATTTGACGTGACGATCACTGTCCTTATCAAACCTAGAAGTAGTAGTAGCAACAACTATAACATTCTTCATACTGATCTCTCTTCCGTGTGAGTCACGGAGCTTACCCGTTCTCACAGCATCAGACAATCTTACCTGATCAGGGAACTCAGCTTTGTCAACGTTCTCGATGAAAACAACAGACTCCACACGCTTGGATACTTCTCCGGCGATGTAGTCGACAACTGTCTTCCCTCTGAATCTATCGTCGAGACGGTCCTGTGCCTTGAAGTCCACGCAAACGCAGTTTTCTTGCCCACCAAGTAAGGCTTCAGCGAGAGTTTTTGCTACTTTCTTCTTCCCGATTTGATCTGGTCCAAGAAGAGCGATCCAAATATTACTTGTGGTTGAAGCTACGTTGCTTCTGTATCCGCAGATGATTTCGGTAATGGCGTTCACAGCTTCGTTCTGAAACCCTACTTTCCGAGAGAGTAATTCTCTTAGAGACTTGAAGTCTTTGCAAAACCGTGATTTTATTAGGTCAAAGCCTCTCCGGTTAAGCGATACCGGTGTGATTGACTCCTGGTAGATTGTTCCTAGCCCTAAATCTGTAGTAACACAGCTCAAAGGAGAGTTTGTTGTGACATCTGCCGTATGTTTTGGCTTTGAGATTTGAACTGATAAACCGGGGTGGTGCGGCGGATTCTCGGCCCGAAGGGGACTCATCTTGGTGTGGCTAAGCTGAAGTGGGAACTTTGGTCTCACAGGCTGGAAGCTGAGCTTAGGAAACGCTGGAGTTTGGTGGATTCTTTGGCAAATATCGTCCCATTTCTTCTGGACAGAAGCTAATGTGTTTGGATCATTATCTTTAGCCTGCACTGAATGAGAAGCAAACACACTAAGAGATTTGAATACAGAGAAGGAGTTTGTTCATAAGAGCCGCACCTTTCTAAGAATCCCTTGATCTTGTTCAAATTCTACATTACGTAACCAAGAAGGTAACTTCTCTGAACACTCGGTCATCGAAGAACTGGACTTACCTAAGGCTGTGACTTCTTGCTCACACTTCTCGTTACAGAGATGGCACCGAGGAAGACGAGACTGGTTCATTGAATTACTAAATGGTACTCTGAAATCTGATGTTGATGAGAAGAACCCTCCAAATGGAACAAATGATCCCATCAAACTGTACATGAAACAAAAAAATGTTCTGGTTTCAATAAAAAGGTTTAAACTTTTCGGACATTTAAACCGAAAACTGAAAACCAAATCAAACCGAACAAAAAGGCTAAAACCAAAACCAAATCGAACCAGTTCAAAATCTAAACGATAAACCAAATGAGTATCTAAATTATTAAACTACATTTAGATGATAAAATGTTTTTTTTTGTAACTGAACATGATAAAATGTTAGTTATGTATTTAGTTTTAAAATGACCAAAATTAATATTTATAAACTACGCTTAACCTATACTCTTACCTGAATTAATCAAAATTAGTAAATGGTTTCTAAATTCTTTTTTTACTTCGAACCGATTCAAAAACTAAAATAACGAAACCAAATCACATTCTATAAAAGGGACAAAAAAAAAAACAAAGTGAAACCGAACTAAAAGCCTCTACAAAAAGACAGTACCTTGACTTGGGATAAACTCCTTGATTCGAAGATGTAATAGGAAGAAGATGAAGATTCCAGTCCTTATCAATCGTCGGAAACCTCTCAACCAATTTCAAATAAACCTCGTTGCTTGAAACACTCCCGATGAACCAGAGTTTCTCACGGTGAAGCTTCAAAAGCTCCGAGAGCCACGACACGAGAGCATTACTGATCAAGACCTTAACCTCTCCTACGTTCAGAACCACCATCCCTGGTTTCGAACCCGAGCACCTTTGCTCCACGACTCTTCCCAACTCATCGAGTCTCATCTCACTAATCTCTTTCTCTACACTAACTACGCTTAACCCACTAATCTCCAGAGGCAAGAACCCTAACTTCCCTCTGTTGATCGAATCACTAAACGTTTTAAGCGCTTCACCACCGTAAGTTCCGACAAGTAGAGGATTCTTCTTGTCTTTCCGACCCAACACTTCACCTATTCTCCGACAGTTCTCGTCGAAGTCTCCCCCAAACCCGAACCTAGCCCGACCAGAACCAGATTCGGTTACGTTACATAGAAACAGAGGAGGACAACGAGAACGCGGGAACCTCGTCACGGGTGGGTGAAGCACGTCGAGCTTTATGTCGGTGCTCCGAAACCCGGCTTCACCGAACACCCGGCTCACAATCGGGTCATCGAGTATCGACAATATAAAGTACTTAAGCTCAACCTTCAAAACAGACGTCGTTTGAGTATTAACCCCACCGTGGAGTTGATGGAGATGATAAGTCTCCGGGTGCCTTCTCTGAGTCGCCTGAGAGCGTTTGATCGCCGCCATGAGGGAGTTAGACACCGGCGGCTCCTCCTCCGCCTCGTTCTCCGTCGTCGTCGTCGAAGGTGGTTTCGAGGAGGGAAGCCTGTCGAGAGATACGCCGACGCAGAGCTCGAGCGCGCGAAACTGGAGGCGGGAAGAGTACGGCGTGCTGTGAGCAGCGCGTGAGATGCACACCTCGCGGAGAATCGAAGACGGCATGGTTAAGAGACCGGAAACGGCGTGGAGAGACGTGGTTTGCGCATGGCTTCTCCTACGCGCGACGGCCACTGCGTCGTCTAGTGCACGTGCTGTTTCTTCGGTTAAACATTGCCTCGCCGTGCTAACCGGTGTAGGCATCGCCGCCGGTTTGGTATAAATACGAAACACGAAAGTGAAAAGTAAAACCAACTTCCAAAATCGATTCAAAGTACACCAACCAACAACAAAAGATCATAAAAACAAAATGGTGAGAAAATGTATAAACAAATCGCGCGTGAAATTTCTTGAAATGGATTTTACGACAAAGAAATCAAACCGAGTAGTCGCTTTTGCGAAAAAGTATTTTATTTATTTATGTTTTATGTTTGTTTGCTTCTTTTACTTTGGTTTCAATCCTCAGGCTTACGCTTAGATATGTAAGAAAGAAGGGTCGCTGTTTCACTGGTCTATTGTCAATGGGTCCCGCGCTAATATATTTATGTTTATGTTTTTTTGAATTTATATTCATAGTTTTGTATTCTTGTTGTTGCCCCCAATCTTCGTGTATATTGAAGGAGCAGTGAGCATAGATTCTCTATGGCCCAAGTCAAAGATCTCCCTTCACTTCTATTGGCTTACTCTTTCAAATTTTCAATTAATTTTAGATTTGACAATCCCAACAGTTTTTCACAATTATTCTCTTTTTTTTTAATCACATTTTCTAATATCCTCTTCTTTTATTCTTATCTCCAAGAATCTGTTCATTCAGCTGGCGAAAAAAATATCTAAATATGAGTATCTATGCAATATCTTCTTCTTTCCGTCATGTTTGGACTTTGTATTCGTATTATACGCCATAAACTAAGTAATCAGTGAGAATGGTACAATCTCCTAATGAGATTAACCTAAAGGGACAATCCATCTCCTATTGGTTTTGGTCTAAAAAAACAGATTTCCCTTGGTCCTTTGGTTTTAAAACCTTGAATCCACTATTAGGTAAGTTTTATTCCTTTTTGGAAAGCTTTCTTTTAGTTTTGTTACACTTTTATTTTTGTATATCTGATCAAATAATTAAAACAAACTTGTTCAATGGCTATCTGAATAAAATCAGGTAAATATCTAAGACAAAGATAAGGAGCAACAACACTCATCTAAAATGATTCGACAAAGCATTAACCATAAGATCATATTGAGCTACAGGGAAACACAAAAGCCATTATAGTATTTCAGAATCATTACAATTCTCAAGTCAAATAAAGAGAATCAGTCAAGATCAATAGAGGTTGTAGTAATCGATTAACATTTTTATTATTTAGAGAAAATAAAACATGATGATCATAGTTAAAAAAAACTTTGCTTGGAGAAAGTTAGAAATTTGATTGATTTGAATAGAAAAATGATACTTTATGTAAAGTTTGAATTCTTATGGATTTTAAAAGATAATAAGAATGATTAATTAAGACAGGTCAACTTAAATTATAATTAAGCATATATTCAGTGGTAGACAGTGATATAATTTCACTTTTAAGAGATTAGATGGATGTGATATGGTAAAGAATAAAAGCATGAGTAAGTGATTAGGCCCCAACCCCTTTATAAATTCCACCACCACCACCATTTATATGCTACTTTTGTGTCATTGTCATTGCAAAAGTCTTTTATTAATAATAATGATGAAGAAAATAAAACTTCTTCTTTTGTTTTACTTTTTAAAATATATTCTCCCTCACAAAGGCCTCCTTTTGTCTTTCCCCTTTTGGAAAAGGAAATTTACTCAATGAGCAATAATTATTACCAGAGAATAGTTTTCATTACTTTTTTTCAGACCAATTAAGGACAAACAAATATTGATCACTGGAACATCGGCTGCTTTTATGTCAATTTCAACAAGAAATAGTACTTACAAGTTAGTAAATTTTGTTACAGAACTAAATTGACCGCCTATACGATCCAGATATAAGGGCTAACGGTTTATGAACGTAAAAAAGAGTAAAAATGTCAACTGGGGAAAAGTTGATATAAAGTAGGTGATGTTTGACTGAGGGACCTTCTCTCGTGATAGATAGAATTCATGGCTTCCATAGATAATAGCTAACTGTGAAAAAATTAATAAAATTGTGAAAATTTTAAAATTTATGGAATAATGAGATACATATTAAATTGATTAAAATATTTTTATATGGTATTTAATTTACTAGAAAAACATAATTTATTAAACTAATTATTACTAACTATGAAAATCACTAAAATTTATCAAAATTACTTTAATTCTTCATAGAAATAAAATTTATCAAAAATAATTTAATTCCTAATATAAATATTTAGCTTATTTTCAAAATGCTTCTAAAAATAAATTGACATCTTATAATATTATAAAATAAATTATGGTATGTTTAATTTACAACATAACTATTTACTATTAAAAACATATTACTATTTATTTGCAATTTTAAAATAATATTATCATATAATTTAATAATATGAAAGTGTTCATTTTGTATATAAGGTAATAAAACTCACTTTTTCATTTAACACAAAAAAAATTCTGTAATTTTGTTAGCGAAAACATAAATTTACGTTTTTACGTGTTTTTTTAACTCTAGCTAATTAACAAAATACTTACAGATTTTTTAACTCTAGCTAATTAACAAAATACTTACAGAATCATGTTTAAAATAATCCTAGATTTTGACCCGCGCTTTTATATTTTTACCATTTTGATAATTTATTTGAATTAATTATTTTAACACAAAAAATAATAGTTGTTCTATTAATATTTGAAAATATTCTATTATAGTTTGATTTTCAAGTAGTGTTTTCATATCCGGCCCAACCTCATAGTTGAACCAGTACAACTGGAAACTTTTGTATAATCCTGTTAAGATTTAATTAAAAATTTACTAATTAAAAATTTGAACCAACCCGGTATATATCTTAAAATTTGCTATTAATCTGCAATATGATATTCGTTGATCCGCTAATAGCCATAAAAATGGATAATATATTTTTTTAAAAATTAGTTAAATAACTAATATTTTTAATATTAAAAAATTGCAATTTCTTTAATAAATTTTTTTATCATGTGAAAAAATAAAACAACAGTATTAGAAAAACAAAATTTATTCATATAACAATATTTGTTTGTTTTCGTTATTAATAACTTGTGATAAGTTTACATTTTTACTTATTTTATATCTAAAAATTAGTTTATAAAACAGATTGAATCGACGTATCATTCTTATGGATAAAATACTAATTTATAAGTTTAATCGCTAAATAATATAATGCACAAAAAAGATGATATTAAAATTAAATAGAAAGTATAATTTTCATTAAAAAAAATTAAAACAAATATTGGAATTATCAGTTACCATAAATATAGAAAATATTTATTTGTTTCATTAATTAAGAATCTAAAAATAAATAGTAGTATTATCTTATAAATATAAAAAAAATCTAAAGGTAAAATCCAAAATTTTAACAATAGGATTCTGCTTTAATATTATAGATTCCACTCTTCCACAAAATTACCGATGAGGACCCATATATGTTGTATGCCTAAGATCATCTCCAAAAATGAACTCTATTTTGAAGTTTTCCAAACTTTGTATTCGAAATTTTAAAATGTTTTTCTCCAAAAGCAAAACTTCATAACTAACTTTAAAATTATTTATTTTACACAATGTTTTTTATATTTGTCATAGTTAATGAAAAATTATATAACTTTTATAAATAACTAATACATATAGAAAAATATTACAATAATATTAATTAATAAAATTTTACATTAAAATATAGAACTAGAAATAGAAATATATAATTAGATATTAAAGTAAAAGCAAAATACCATATTTTAAAAGGTTTTTTATTAAGTTTGTTTTGTGATATTTTTGTTGTCTAATTCTACTTTTAAAATAATATAAATCTTATTTTAATTTTTTATTTAATTTTGATGTGTAAAGTTTAATTTATAGAAACGAATTTGAAGATTTGAGAGATATAATTCTTTTTAAAGATAAAATGATAAATAAAAAAATGTTTAAGAATTATAAGTAAGATATGTAAATGTAAGGAGCAAGTTGCAAATAAAAATATGAAATTTTAAATTTGAAGTTTCGAGAAGTGAAATTTAAATATTCTGTTTTACTTTCCAAAAGTTTTGAAGTTTTTTTATAGCAAAAACACTCTTTATTTAAAGCTATAGAATGTTTTTTTGGAGATGTTATAAGCCTAACTAAGATGCCTTTTTCGAACGAAGGTTGGAAGTCTTCCTGACCATTTCAGATTATCCCTCAATTTTTTTAAAACAGTCTCACAACACAACAAATGAAACATTCAACTACACTGCAACGCCAAACAAGTTATTTATCTTCTCTAAACCTTCTTTTGTTTAGATTACACAATCATACCACTTGGTTAAATAGGAAGTTTAGTCTCCATGGTTAAAACAAGAATTATCAACCATTTTTGGCTTCTCTCTCTCCTACTAATTAATCTCGTTGGGTTTCTAAACCGGCGTTACGTTTGCGTTGATACATTATTAAGCACCACCAACCTGAGCCAATATTAGCTCCCTCACTGATTGAAATATTCCCAAATATACAAGTTATAGCTCCGATCTAACTCCATCATCGATCTTCAGTTGCAAATCGATGCACCGTTTATGTTCCTCCTAGCGTCACGTCATGGAGAATGGAAACATTGTGATGTTCCTCCGATCAAATGATCGTCGTGTGGTGTAACAGAATACGATTTCAGATCTTTGCTCTGGGATGGAAAATTTGACAACAAAAATGCCTCTGATAAATTATTTTTGGAACAATCGACAACAGAAGCTTCTGAAAATAGAGAGAAAGGAATTTTGATTGGTAAGGTAAAATTGCAGAGGGGAGAGAAAAACGGTTATATGGTGTTTTTAATGAAAAGCAGACAAAAAGGTAGAAATATCTAGTTACAATCTTTTTTAATCACATGTTTAAATGGTATGTTAGTTATATTACTTTTTAATTAGGTGTCACAAGCACAATATTCTTCATGGTGTAAACACAAAATATGCCTCCCAATAATTTTCTCAACATATATACGTAAGCAGAGAGTAAGAAATGTGTAACGACTATCGAGACTCAGAACCCTATCTATACATTACGGTAATGTCATTACCGGTTACCAAATGCGTTCCACAGAAGTCGATTCCAATAAAAAGGTATTCGATTTGACCCTTACTTTTCTCTTTTTTATATATATTTGTTTTCTTAAAGGCAATAATATTTTTGAAACAATTATTTGTAATTATACTTATCTCCTTTCCACTGAACAAAAAATAAATGAATAAATCTCATTATTCCATCTTTTTGGATACACAAATGTGTTTTTCTTTCTTCTTAAAGTAGAATCTATTAAAGATTAAACTTCTCCATAACCGATTGTCCTGCCACATATATGATATAGACCTGACTAGTAGTTATGTTACCGTGACTTTTATTAAGCAAATAAATAAATTAAACATAAAAAATGATTGTAGTTGGGAGTATTTATATTTATTTTTTAAAACTATAATACTGTATGCAGTTTGTTAGATCATTTAGAATGTTAATATATTAGCACATATACAAATAATTCATTTCAAAATATTAAATTTATGTCTCCAAACTATTCTTCCACCTAGTGGCTAGTGAACATAATTCGTTTCTAGGGAATATGTGAGTGTATATGTCTCTCTACGGTGAAGACCATAATGTAAATATTGAACATTTACAGCAAGATAGGGTGACAAATATTTGTCACCAACTTCAGGTTGAATTGCGTAGTTGGCTTGGCGGTTCCGTGGTTGAACCCATCGCTCATGTAAACTGAAAATATAAGCATCTAGAAGAACATGAAGTTGGATTTTTGTTGGAAGAAATATTTAATTGTTAATTATATTATATTTCTCAGAGATGTATGAGTAGAGGTTTGGAGCTTTTAGAATAAAAAGGAATTAAAAAGTATATGTCTTTCTAAAGGATTACAAAGACTTTATCAAATGTCAAAAGATAACGCAGATGTTTTATCTTTATAATCAGACTACTTCAAAGCAAACTCCTTTTTATGAGTACTTGAGTGGGATGGCTCCAACGATTGCGGATGAAAAGCAAATGTTTCAAATTATGTGGATCAAAAATGTATTGTAAATACTCCAAAACATGTTGTTTTGACACATTTAGTGATTTAATAAAAATGTGAATGACGAACGATGATTATGCTTAGTAGAGAGAGAGGTGGGAACTATGTGGGTGGTGTGTTGTCGTCTTAGTGACATTACCACGACAATGTTGTGTTAATTGGTCAATTCTGGTGACCTACCTTTTTTGATGTGTCTTTTGGTAACGAGTCAAAATCGATAACTTTAGGAAATAAGAAACCGAATATTCATGATTTATGAATTTGAAAAACACATGACACAAATCATAGTTTAAATACAACAAGCTGTGTTTAGAGGCAGGCAGGTGAGGCGAGGGAAAATCTGAGCCGATCAAACCAACAGGAATTGCTCACATCAATCAAAGTTCGAAGTGAATACATCTTGGGCCACCAGTCAATTATTTTTGGTGGTATCATAGTAGTAATATCAGAAACGGAGTGAAACTTTTATGGAATGATTGGGAAAAACCAGTCCTAACATTCTTATAATTTTTTTTGGTAAAAATGAAAAAAATGGTTTCACTTCTTTGCCAGAAACTCAAACATTGTAAGTAGAATTGAATGGATATATAGTCATAGTTACAGCCAGAAACCCAAAAAAAGGTTTCACCTCTTTCTATAATATGTTTCCATATTGGTTAAGATCTAAAGACTAATGTTTTGACCCAGTTTAATTATTTTTGACTGGAGAGGATACCAAAGGCACGTGCCCCTCCATCTTTTGGTGACGATGACGCCCATCTCTTCGGAAAGGAAGTGGTTCCTTAACGCACATATATGAATGACCACAACACCAACTCAATTACTCATATTTATGAAATGACAACACCAGCACTTGTCATGATAAAGTTACCAACTTAAAAAATTGAGTAATTTTTTTTAAAAATATTTTAAAGACCTATGAATATTTATTAGTTTTTTTATTTAAATTTAGGTGTCAAAGGCAAAAATGTTAATGATGTAGCTGAGATAAACGGATACGTTACGATTGATAAGCCCATAAATAAAACCCATGAAAAGCCCAATAAAAACTCTGGCGTACGTTAGCATCTTCTCAACATAAACATTCACCCTTCCATCTGCTCTCAGCCTCTCACGCACCGTGTGTTCGATTGAGAAGAAGCGATCACGAAGATGGTGAGATCAACCTCCATTCTCTTCCTCACGCTACTCCATCTCGCTGCTCTGGCTTTAATCCAGGTAACTAACTAGTTTTCTATCCTCCCGATTCTGGATCTGGTCAACGTTTACTGACATTGAATCTAAAACACTATGATACCAGATCCACAACTATGCTTTCATCACATTGTAACTTGTAAGCTATAGTTTTCGGTTGTGTATTGCGCTAAATCTGTAGTTGACGTGGGGGTTTATTAGGCAAAGGAAGAAGATTTGAAGGAGATCACTCACAAAGTTTACTTCGATGTAGAGATTGACGGCAAAGAAGCTGGTATTAATGAATCTTTTTGTGGATAATGTTTGTTCACCACTCTTAGATTGATCTGATCTTGGTTTGTTTGATTCTGTGATTACTGTTTTGTTGCAGGTCGAGTTGTTATTGGCCTATTCGGCAAGACAGTTCCCAAAACTGCAGGTATAATTAGTTACAAGGTTCTTGATCATGACTTTTTAATCCAAGAGAGTAGTAATCCATAAGTGTGTGTGTGTTTACCTTCTTGCAGAAAACTTCAGAGCTCTTTGCACTGGTATGCTACTTCTGATTGTAATTCTTTATTGCAAGTCTTAGTGATAAAGATCATATGATTTGTGATCATACTTGGGAATGCGGTTCATGATATTTGGGTGGATACAGGGGAGAAAGGTGTTGGGAAGAGCGGGAAACCTTTACACTACAAGGGGAGCAAGTTCCATAGAATCATTCCTAGTTTTATGATTCAGGGTGGTGACTTCACCCACGGCAACGGTATGGGTGGTGAATCCATCTATGGTCAGAAGTTTAAGGACGAAAACTTCAAGCTCAAGCATACTGGACCAGGTGATTCTTGTTTATTATTTGACTAGTGACTACTCAAGCCAAGCCTAGCAAGTGTATAGAAAGATGAAAGGCTGATGGTCAAAAAATGTGAATGGAAACAGGTCTGCTTTCCATGGCAAACTCTGGAGAGGACACAAACGGTTCGCAGTTTTTCATCACGACGGTGACAACAAGCTGGTTAGATGGAAGGCATGTGGTGTTTGGGAAAGTGGTGCAAGGGATGGATGTTGTGTACAAGATCGAAGCTGAGGGGAAGCAAAGTGGAACTCCTAAGAGCAAAGTTGTTATTGCAGACAGTGGAGAGCTTCCTCTCTAAACCCTAATGCACTTCTTCATGAAGAGAATTAGGTTTTTAAGTTGTTCTATACTATAAAAACGCCACAAATGCTATCCACGGAACAGAATTACTTGAGACTTTTGAGTTTGTTTTTGATGTGATATTTGTCTTTCTTCTTCACTTTGTGATGGAAATTTGCATACCCACCAAAAGGTCTTTATTCCACTATTACCCACATCAAAGACTTGGATGAGGGTGTCAAGTAGCACCCACCTACCATGGAGAGATAAATTTCTCTCGTCTGATCCAAAACAGCAAGAGAAATTGTTATTTAGATGATATAAGCAGTGGTGTGTGTATTCACAATGTTGGCTCTTCTAAGATCTTGTGTCTACCATTTGCAAAGAATCGACTTCACATTCATTGCTCACTTCACACGCAGCCTTTTACCAATTATGTCTATCTTCTCTGAAAATTGAGGTATTTGGTTGAACGTGAGAGGAAAAGAGCGCAAATCCGACAAGAATCATGTCTGGTTTAATGCCGAAGCACTGTTCTTCATTGACCGTGACATGGAACGTAACATTGGCTCGTGGATCATGCTCTCCACGTCCCCAGGCTGTGACAGAAGTGTCCACGCCACATGAAAAATATAATAGAACCATATCCACCACACTAGAATCGACTGAACAACAGCACACCAAAAAAAAAAAAAAGTGGATTGTAAGATTGTGCTAAAACTCTTCACTTGTCTTCTTATACTCTTGAGGTCAGCTTCTTCTTCTTCTTTTATTTGATTGCTTTCAGATCAAATGTTTACTTACTCTCAAATCTAATGTTTGGTTTGGTTTATGATGTAAAATAAATAAATCTCCAGGTGTTTCACATGTCCTGTAAATCAATGCCGGTCTTTCACAAGCTCCTTACTCTGTTTTTTTTTTGAGAGCGACAAAGGAAGAGGCTGGCAAGTGGTGCCACTTCTTCTCAATAACTCTCCCAACCTAGAAACTTTAGTCATCAAGGTATATCACACACCAATTTCGTTTGACACACAAGATTTGTTTGATTGCTAGATTGTTTTTATACCTAAGTGTTTTACTTTTTTAGGGTCTTGTGCACCAAGTTACTGATAGAGGCGGGGACGCCTGTGTTCGCATTGCTAAAAAAAGAATAAGAAGATAGAGGAGGAAGAAGTTTGTTGTTGATCGACATGTCAAGTGAAGGCGCTAAACATTACAGGGTACGGAGGTTCTCGTAGAGAGCGGAAACAGATGAGGCATTTCTTGGGAAATTTTGAAACTGTCAAGGTTGCTCTTGACAACAATAATTACCAGAGAATCACCAATGCTCTTACTAAGCTTCCCAGAGCTTCGTCAAACTGTCAAATCCAATCTTCTGATTTCCTTCTTTGGAACCAAATCATTAGCTTACCTTTTAGAAGATTAAATCTTCTGATGTCACATGCTTTGCTATTTATTTGAAGAAAACCAAATCAAACTGTACCCAAACGTTTACACAACTTTCAATAATGTCTTAAAACATCACAAGGTTTGAAGAACACTGCACAACAAAAACTTCTAAAAAAAACCTCGCCAAAAAGTAAAACACAACACCCAACATGATCGACACAGGAAGAGCCGGCAAAGCCTTCTGATACACAGACAACAGCATCAACGTAACCCCTAACCCAGCAATAATAGCCAAGTAACAAGCATAAACCGTCATCAAATCATACATCGCAGCTCTCCCAACCAAAACACTATAAAATATAAAATCCCCAAGCCCTAACTTAATAGCACCCGATGACCCCAACCCAATCCCTTCAAGAAACGTGTCTGAACTCTCCTCGGTTCTACTCTCAATCAACGGCAGGGTTACCTCCTCTGATGATCTAACAACCGTAACTACTTGATTGTTCTGCACATCATCATTATTGGATCTCCGGTCTCTCCAAACTCTCCTCTGAACCAGACCCGTCTCATTCCGAATCACGGGCCTGGCTTCGTAGACAAGAGCAGGTATATCTTCGTCCCTAGAAATCGCCATTTCTACGAGTAGACGCAAGGGACCAACGGGTAAGAGAACAGCAGCGAGGTCGTAAAGCGCCAAAGCGATAAGAAGCGTCCAAGTAGTCCACTCAGGTAACATGGTGAAAAAGTAAGCAACCAATACACCGATCACAACCAAGTAGCCCTGAGTGATCAAGATCGAGAATCTCGACATGAACACGGCGAACACACCAACCACGGAGAAGTTAAATAAAAGGATCAAGAAAGTGATGGAATCTATTGGGAATCGGAAACGGTCGATCAAAAGAACTAAGATTTCTCCGCCGAGGTTCGCTAAGACGATGAAGGCGGAGAAACCCATGTAGAGTTTGAGGAAGTTGACGCATCTGAGGTAGAAGAGGAGGACGAGGAGGAAGGTCGCGACGGTGATCGCGGCGACGAAGACCAGGGAGTTGAGGAAGGCGCCGAGGAGTTTGTCCCAGGGGGAGTCGGAGTCGGATTCGGAGTAAGCTGCGGTGGCGATTGAGGAGAAGGAGGCCGAGGGGGAGGAGGGGTCGGAGTTTAGGAGGCAGACGAGGAGGACGACGGCGAACATGCAGATGGAGACGGGGGTGAGGATTCCGATGAGTTCTTCGCCTAGTGTGTCGAGGATGCTTCTGGGTCTTTGGGTTCGATCCATTTTTTTGGGTTATGAATTGAGTTCTCGCCGGTCAAATTGGATGATGAAGATTGAAAGGAGAAGCCTTTTTTTCAGATTCCGACGATGAGCTTATTCAAGTCGCACGCAATACGACATCGTTTGATTGCAGTATGAAAGTAATTAATGCTGGGCATTCATTTCTGGTCGGTTCGGTTTATTCATTCGGTTTTAGGTTATTCAGATTGGGATGTTTAGGAACAATTAACGAAGAACAGACAGTTTCCAAATCGATGTGGTTCGGGTAATATCTTGTTCAGATCGGATTTCTATTTTTTCTAAAACTCAAAGTGAAACCAGTAGTTCAAATTTAGTTTGCGTTCA
>JABAYD010031879.1:0-10009 GCA_014822095.1 Diplotaxis tenuifolia
CAATTCCCTTATCAATCGTGAAAGGAGGGGGTGGCATGGAGTCCTTCCAGGGATTTCGAGCAGGAGATCGAGAAGCATCGCCAATTTCGTCGCCGCCGCCACCGTCTAACATTAGGTTTTTCTTAGTTTATATTAATTCTTCCTCCTTATGACCTTTTTTTTATTGTCGATAAGAGTCAAAAACCGAAGTTTCTTCCCATATATGACCTTTATTTTTTATTTTGTGATTAATAATTTAATTTATGATTATAATCAGTTTTATCATATTTGGTACAAGCGTATTCGTGAAAAGAGATGTATTTGTGCGTCTATTGTTAATTTATGAAAAATTGGGCTGTATATACACACACAAAAAGATTAATTAGTGAAATAGCCAAATACCCTAACAAACCAACACATGCCGTTATATTCCTATATTAATATTATTGGGAATAATGTTAAACAAATCCTCAACTTTCTTAATTGGACCATTTTAATCCTGAACTTTTGAAAAGACCATAAAAATTACAAACTTTTTGTCAATTGGATCAAATTAAGCACGACGTTAACTACACTAACAGAATGTTTAACCTCTGTTAATTCTCGTTGTTAATGAAAACGACGACGTTTTCTCTGAAATTAAAAAAACAGAAGTCGCCTTCTTCTTCTCCAAAATCGATTTGGGATTCTCTGAAACACAAACCCTAAATCACGAAACACCATTAAATTCTCTAATCCCAGTCGATTGAAATCACTCTACCGAAGATGAGTTCGGATTCGACATCTGGCCACGTTTGATATTCGGGGGTTTCCGGCGAAATGTCCTTGCGGGACTGCGACCACAATCTTCACTGTAAACACTGCTAAGAACCCAAGAAGACCTTTCTACATATGTCTTACAAGAAGAAAGTTATGTTATTTTGTTCTTTGATTATACTGTGTAGTTACTTTGATTTTATTAACACAGAACATGAATCAATTTGTCTAAGATCTTGTGTTTTTTGCATAGCACCACTTGTTTAAATGGGTTGAGGAAGCTGTTCTTGAAGAGGTTGAAGAAGCCTTACCGAAGATTGCACAACTTGAAGCTGAGGTTAACAAAGAAAAATCAGAAGTTGAGGATTTAAAGGGCTTGATAACTGAGTTGATGGAAGAGGTTGTGAAAACTAAAACAGAGGTGAAGAGATGTCAAGTTATGATGAAGATTGCGTTTTTGATCATGTGCTTGATCACCATTGTTGTCTTAGTTAATTTCATGTAGACATGAGTTTGTTCTTGGCTTGTGGTGAAGAACTAAGTTGTTTGTGTGACTACTTTGGTGTTTGTTATTGACTATGTTTTGGTTAAGAACAAAGTTGTTTGTGTTTGTCAAGTGATTGTCAAAACACTGAAATTTTAAAATTTGTAGAACCATTAGTCTTACAAACCTTGAACATTAACATAAATGTCTTTCAAACCTTGAAATATAACATTGGTCTTACAAACCTTGAAACATAATATTTGTCATACAAACCTTGAAACATAACATAGCATAAGTGTCAAAGCACTAAACACACAAAAATGCTCAAACATAACAGATAATTTCCAACATCCAAACCAGGGAAACCATCGTCCCTATCTCGACGCTTCTGAGCTTGGTTGTTCCCATCTCGCTGACCCTTGTGGCTGGATTGGTTGTGATGATGATGATGATGCATTGAACTGTGGCTAGGTTGGTTGTGATGATGATGATGCATTGAACTGTGGCTGGATTGGTTGTGATGATGATGCATGGGACTGTCCTTGTTTGGTTGTGATGTTGAGGCATGAGATGATACCTACAAAGAAAATATATGTCCAAGTGAGCCTA
Source organism: Diplotaxis tenuifolia (assembly GCA_014822095.1). Classification (NCBI taxonomy): domain Eukaryota; kingdom Viridiplantae; phylum Streptophyta; class Magnoliopsida; order Brassicales; family Brassicaceae; genus Diplotaxis; species Diplotaxis tenuifolia. The sequence goes on from JABAYD010031879.1 coordinate 1,829, forward strand.
ACAAGACTAGAAACTAACCGAAAACACTTTCAACTTACCTGATTTTTCCTAGGACGGCCTCGTGGTTTCTTAGGTTGTGCTTCAACAAAGTCATTCTTACATGTCTTCATGTTATGACCATCTTGCTTGCAATTAGAACATTCTAGAACATGCTAGAATGTCAAAACAATCTCACCCTTGCTCTTCATCCTATCATGGTTTCTTCCTGGGTTTCCTTTTCTCCAAGGTGGTGGGAGGACACCTAATCTACCCGTATCAGGCCACAACTTCTTCCCTTGGACATGTCTTATCCCCATGCTATAGGTTTGACGCCACATAGCTATGGTGTAACAAGGAGCTACAAAGTAAGCAAGTTGTTTACCTTTTTTAAGGATCACAAAAGCGGCATGAATGCATGGAATTCCAGTCATTTGCCATTGAATACACCCACAATTTAGCTCAGACATATCAACAGCATAAGACACACCATTATAATCAGCCTTTGTGACTGGACCAACTGCTGGAAAGCTCATACAATCCTTAGACTTAAACTCCACTTTAGCCAACCAAAGATGTGTTCTCTTTGTGAACGTCATCTTAGCCCTCTTAGCTATTTCAGCCCTTTCGCATTTCTAACCATACACTGCCTCCTTATTTCCTCTAACATCTCTAATAATGGCTTTCTTCTTGCTTCACAGATGGTTCTGTTGAAAGACTCGCTTAGGTTATTCAAATTATTGTTGCACAAGGTCCCTAATTTGAAATATGCTGGACCAAGTTTCCGGTTTGGTGACTTGAAGAGTATCATAGGCGCCTGGATTGTACTCTTTCAGCTTCTCACTCCACATTTTATAATCTCCAGCTGTATAACTCCTTGCTATTCGCCAGAAAAGTATTTTTAGCGTCAAGTCATGGCTTCCCTTCTTCCAATTTTCAAAAATGTGTCTGCAACACTGTCTATGCTCAGCCTCCGGAAGAATGGTGTGGAATGCTTTCACTAAACCCTACCAATTACAAGCATGAGAGATTTAAATACAACTAACAAACCATGAAAATAATGTAATGCTTTAAAAAATCAGACACTTACCTTTTGTTTGTCTGACAATATAGCATAACCTTTGCCATTCTTTAAATCCAAGTTATTTGCGAGATGTCTCACAAACCAGTCCCAATTCATGTCATTCTCCACTTCTACTACTGCCCATGCTATAGGAACAATTCGATTGTCTCCATCACGCCCTACAGCAGCCAAGAGATGGCCCTTAATGTCCCACTTTAGAAATGCTCCATCTAAACCTATTATTGGTCTACAAGTAGTCTTCCAAGTCTCCTTTTGAGCATGAAAACAAACATATAGCCGAAAAAATCTTTGCTTACTTCCTATTGTCGGCTCAGGGATAGTTTCAATTTCCATTGTAGAACCAGGATTTGTTCGAAAAATCTCAGCTTGATAATCCCAAATCTTGTTGAAATGTTCTTCGTGGCTTGCTTTTCTTTCTTTCATATTCTTTGTCTTCACATTCCCACAAGCTTCCACACTCACAAACATCCTATACTCTCTCTGGATCTCAGCACAAATTTCATGCTTCGTGATTTTCGGATTCAATCTCAGCCTCTCAGCGAACAGCATCGCTATCGTAGAACACTTCAAAAACTTTGAGTGTCATGTTTTCTCACACTCGTTCACTCACATAGACTTTGATCATCAGCTTATGTTTGCTCTTCTCATAAGAACAATACACCCTCCACGGACATGAGCTATCTTCATCAGCACATTTTGCACCCAACTTCAAAGAAGTGGACCGGTAAAGCTTGATGTTACGCCGGGTTTTTAATGTATACCTGAGAAGAGTGTGTTTGAATTCTTCAGCAGTGGAGAAAGTATTCCCAGTCCAAGCAATGCCTCTGGATCCACATTTTCTCTATAGGCTAAACTAGGAATTGATTGTTCTTCATTTTCATCATCTGATGATAAAGGATCCGGAATCTTGTCTTCGTTTTCATCCTCCCATACCCAGTCGTCCCCAGAATCTTCATCATTCTCGCAATCATCATTCATTGCTTCTTCTCCGAAGAAGACAGTCAAATCGCCACCAACTTCTTCCTAGATACCACCATGACTGCCTGCTTCATCATCAGGGACTTCTTCATTGATTGGGGCTTCATCACAGTCATAAACTTCTTCCTCGATACCACAGTCATCAGCTTCGTCATCACCGAACAATACCACAGTCATCTTCGCTGATTTCCTCTCCTTCTTCCATGTCGATTACATTTGTTTTGCTCTTTTTATTCTTACCTACATCCTTCACTCCACTTTTTCTTTTCGTCTCAGCGGTTTTGGATGATTCTTCGAGAAGCTTGCCACGAGATTGTCCCGACGCCGATGAATTATACACGAGAGCGCTGGCACCACCGAGTTTCCCTTGTCGAGAATTCTTGTTCTTTTTATTACCCATCTCTTCTCTCTACAATCTGATTCCAACGGTGTTTCGTGATTTAGGTTTTTTGTTTCAGAGAATCCCAAATCGATTTTGGGAAAGAAGAAGACGACTTCTGTTTTTTTTTATTTCAGAGAAAACGGCGTCGTTTTCATTAACGATGAGAATTAACAGAGGTTAAACATTTTGTTAGTGTAATTAACGGCGTGCTTAATTTGATCCAATTGACAAAAAGTTTGTAGTTTTTATGGTCTTTCCAAAAATTCGGGATTAAAATGGTCCAATTAAGAAAGTTGAGGATTTGTTTAACATTTTCCCCTAATATTATTCTAGCCTTCACGTCAACCAAAAACCTGCAAAAAAATAATTAAGTCAAATATTTATTAGCTGTAGAATTGTAAATCGTGTACTACCATCGTCAACATTTTTTTTACTTAATTAAATAACTTTCTGGAAAGTAAAAGATCTCCAACAAAAACATCTCTTTCTTCAACGCCTCCGTCTCCTCTGGTGAAAATTTCACATCTCCTTTGCTTAATTAACTTCGGGGTCTTCTCCAGTGCTGAAATCGGTTCAAAGATGACACTGGTTACTCAGTGGTGTCGGTCAACAACCCGTATGAAATCCACTTCTCAAACTCGATTCCGATCTCTTCACACACCGTAAGTTCCCCCTTTTTACGATGCCTTCCCTTCTCTTCATCTTATGTTTATGTCATGCATAGATTATATTGTTTCAATGTTATTTTCCCTATTTGGAATAGATTCGGCTCTAGTCTATTCTAAGTTGATAAATCTAACTCATCGTTTTTGTTGCATGTCTGATTTGGTAAGCTTAAGTAAACTAATGGATTTTGGGGTTGAAGAATCGTATCAGAACTAATATACTATTTGCTTTCAATTCCATCTTACCATATGTTATGTTCCATATATATAAATTCTATATTATATTAGATGGTACAGTTCTAATCGCATATGTTGCTTCTTTACTCGAGTAGACTATTTGGGATTGACACAACTAAACATTTAACCTAAGTATAAAGTAATCCATATATTAGTAACCTATCTCATATGCTGCCATTTCTTTTCAACTGTAAACTAATATATGTCTCTATTTTCATTTTATTTTTTCAGGTTTGTCATGGAAGAGTTGGAGGGTAATAGTATTTCTATACTATTTTATGATGTGGAAAATACTGCTTTTCTCCAAAGAGATATTAATATATAAAGTACTATTTAGTAAGTCATATTTCATTCAATGCTTGAAAGAGAGAGTTCAATATTGTTCATTGTTTTTTGATGTTTTATTGATTTCAATTTTGTATTGGTGTATACATATGTTTTACATAATTGTCACTTTTTCTATTTTATATACTCATGTAGAATATAAATATATTTTATTGACATTTTGAAATTTGAGTTTAGTTTATGAAAGATTGAGATTGACATTGGATTAGAGTTTATATTTCCATGTATGATTTAGGGTTTAATAATTAAGGTTTAGGGTTTAGTTTTTATGGAGTGGGGTGTGGTTAGGCTCAGATATATGATTTACGGTTAATTAAGTATTTTACGTAATTGTCACTTTTTTATTCTATATGCTCATGTTGAATGGAAATACATCTTCTTAACATTTTGAAATTTGGTTTAGTTTATGAAAGATTGAAATTAATATGGATTATGGTTTATATTTCCATGTAGGGTTTAGGATTTAATAATTGAGGTTAAGAATTTTGTTTTTATGGGATGGAGTATGGTCAGGGTCAGATATATGATTTACGGTTAATTAAGTATTTTACATAATTGTCACTTATTATTTTCTATATGCTCATGTAAAATAAAAATACATCTTATTGACATTTTGAAATTTAAATTTAGTTTATGAAAGATTGAGATTGACATTGGATTAGGTTTTGTTTTTATGAGTTATTAATAGGGTTATAATCATATACTATTTCGGTGATAAGGAGTAGACCCTTAGTTGCATATATACGTAGATCGTTCATCTTTTCTATACTATTGCGGTTATATGGAATATAACAATTAATACAAATGTGTGTGGTTCATAAATATTTGAGGTAGATGGCTCCTCTTTCTTTTATCTCCCATCACATCTATTGACCGGCAACTTGTTAAAGAAAGGGATAATACTGGTTGAAAAGTGATGTAAATATCTGATATTATATTATACCTAAATCATTGTTACTAATTTATACTTATGACAATTTCACAAATTAACCTTTAATTTATTTCACAATGATATAAAAAAAGTTTGTGGTGTAGTTGATGCATTGATAAACTAGATTATGCGACAATTCCTAAACTTTTCACTAACTATTACTGTTTTTTTAAACCAATCAATTTCGTGTTCCATGTTTAGTAAGGAGTCTCATAGTAATGCTGGAAGATAAGACGATTTACATTTTTCTCATATTATACTTTTCCCACTTGATTAATAATCAATGTATATGAATCACACAGAAAGATAGGAAGTAGTACCAAGACTCAAATAAAATCATCTTTAATCACATTAACAAAATTCTTAATATGAAAATCAACATTTCAGAGGACCAATATCTATAAACTACTACTACAATGTTTCTTGACTTTCATTGGGATTTTTCATGACTTGCGAGCTCGGTCATGCCAAAAGATCCTTGCTGTTTTGCAAACACCTATAACCCAAAATATGAGTTTTTGACAAGTTTATATACGTACTGCATAAAGAGCTACAAGGATCAATTGGTTCAAAGAGAAAAAGAAATGAAAAGGGAGAGCTTTTACCTTCTCGCTAACAAGACTTATGGCGCTACTGTTGTTTTCTCCTTCAGTATCCTTCACATTAGCTGTCTCTGTAACATCATCCTCGGTGTTACCAATAAGAGTTTGGCCTGTTGGTGCTCCAAACATGGCTTCATCGTGGGCATCTTTAAGTTGCTCTTCCCTTTTTGTCTGCGAGTTTATTATCAACCATATAACTTGTCTTAAGTTCTGATTGTTGTTGGAAATGATTAGATAGTGAGTGACAATGAAAGATAATGACTTATCAAACCTCGATGGCATTAAACCTAAAGCTCTGCCCCATGCGTTTGACTAAGGCAGCATCATCATCAGTACCTGCATAATCATATGAAGCTTTTAGCTCCATTTGTATAGAGAATCAAGAAGTCTTGTAGAGATTCAAAGGACACTGACCTTCTTCAACTTCCTCATCATCAAGTGGAGCGTCTTTGTCAAAATCAAATCGTTCCCATCCTGCACCCTTACTGGTATCTTTCTCAGCTGCAAATCAAGCGGGATAATTAGCTTCAAGAGAGGAAAATAAACATGAGCTGATATAAACGTTTTCACAAGGTAAACGATGCGAGGAATCCCACTTTAAGGAGTCAACAAACAAAGGACTGATACTATCTTTCTTGTACTTTTATTTTTTCGTAGTCACCATGAAGTTTATCTTTACTATCTATCTCCAGGAAAGAGTTTGTCCCAATCCTCCTTATATGCAGTACAGTGCATCATCAATGCTAAGAGATACAGAGCTATAACACAGCCCTAATGCCTAACCAGGACCGTAGACAAGTCCATAATACGCCAAAGCAGTCTCCTACCCCTATTTTAATCCATTAAAAGTTAACCAACTTAAGGCTACAATTTGCTACAAAACTTCAAGCTAGTTAGACTAATGAGAAAACCTTATCAGCACCATCTAGGCGAAGACATTACGTGCGAAAACACAACCCCACCATTTAACAATAACATCACAAAGATAGATCCCACATAAGAGATCGGAGCTGCTAGAAGCATGGACAGTAGAATCATTGCAACCTCTGTAATGGGACCAAGTAACTAACCAGTTGCATCAAGCTGGAGCTTCATCTTGGACTTCACTTTTTCAGCAGCTGACTGTTCAAGAAAGCAACACACCAAGCCCTTAGAAAATCATTGAAAATACAGAATCCAAACCCATAAACAAATAAAGAGCTCCACAAGACTAGTTGTACCAAACAGCAGTTCATGGGTTTATCCTAAGAAATATATTCATTTCAAAACGTCACAATACCAACTCAATTTAAAGGATGATATAAAGCTACATGTTTCAAACACTAATGGGCATAGCAAAAATAAACAAAAGGGAATCAAATCTGGAACACACAAGGCTGATGAGAGTATATACCATATCATCGTAGCCTTTGATTAAACGGGAGTAATCAATCTTCTTCTTCTCCTCCTTACCATCTTCTCTCCTCCTTCCTCTTCTATCATCTTCGCTTCTCCTTCGTTCCCTCCTAGGCGAGCAACTCCTACTCCCGCTCCTGCTCCTCCGCCTCCGTCTCTCTCTATCCCCATACCTACTTCGCCTCTCTCCACTCCTGCTTCTCCTTCTATCTCTCTCACCCCTCTCTCTACTCCTATCACGACGCCGCTCGCTCGAGTCTCTGTAGCTCCTCTCCGACACCCTAGAACGATGCTGATCTTCGGGTTTCTTCTTCAATTTATGTCTGATTGATCGGATATCGGAATCGTTGTCGGTGGGTTTAGGGTTGGAGGAAGCTTTGACGAACTGGTTGAGAAACGAAGAAGAGGATGCGATCGCTGATGCTCTCTCCGGAACGGCGTCGTTCCCGGAGGAAAAGCCAAGGCCTTGCTTGAAACGAGCAGCTCCTTCGCCTTTGCGCGTGAGCTCGTCGTAGTAAGCCGCCGCTTTCTCCTCTTCCATAACCTAATAACACCTCCTATCTCGCTTTCGATTGTGACGTCGACGGTGTCTGTGTGTGTTTTCTCCCTTTCCACTCTTTGTTTAGTTTTTTTTTTTTAACTCAACATTAACATTTCTTTAACCAAAAAAGACCGCAATGAGATTTGACCACACATACAAACAAAGCATCTTATAGTAACACCCTAGACTACTCACTAAGATAATTTCTCACTCGGATCAAGCGCAACCTAAAGTACCATGTTATATTTTTCACCACTGCGTAAACGAAATCATCCCAAAACCTGAAATGAACCGTCTCTTAAACCACTAAATTCTACCACTAATTACAAAACCTATCATTTATCCACAGACACCAACAATGAGAATCCTAATAAAACAAATACCGAATGGATCCATTAATTCAACTCGTACGCTCAGCCATTGCTTCATCACCAGTGTGGCGCTTCTTCTCGCCATTGAAAAAAGTTTTCATTTGAAAGCTTTTTGACTGGATTGGGGATTAGAAGAATTAGATCGGCCAATAACTTCATCGTCAACCGGATATATATATCTACAGACTTTGAGATGAGTTTCTCCCTAAAATTGACCACAAACCACAACTAGAACCAAGTAGAGCTAAAGACCAAGTCTGAGAATCAATTCAAAACACAAAACTGTTAATTCCACATGATAGGAGTTCAGCTCGTGAACCAACAGTACCCACACCAAGGTGCGTATCCCGTCTTAAGACCACTGACGCTTGATGTCATGGTCTATAGCCAAAAACCAATCACAATAACCGGACTGAAAGACGAACCTTGGCAACAGCTCACGTGTCATGTATATCCAATCACATCTTGAAGAAATGTGGAGCTCAACCGCCAGAGCGAGTGTGAGCCATCCCGCCAGAGCAAGGTAACCAAGATTCACCACGCGTTTCCAACCACCCTCACTACTCCGGAGTACCTCTCCATCCCTGTGAAGCATGGCCCGTGTTATTGATGTTAGGAGTTTTCAAGGCTCCTAAGATAAATGATGTAGTATAAGAGATTGTCGAACCAGTTCT